>BSSO01007548.1:0-10890 GCA_030267885.1 Mesembryanthemum crystallinum | reverse complement strand
AAATAGTACACAAGGAAGCTTCCTTGTTTGTCTTCTAGTGCTGGAATTGTGTACTATCCTTTTGGGTGCATTTGAGCATCATCTACTGATTTGGTGGCCTTCGTTGCACGTGTATACTCCCTTAGGACACACCTTGAGCTGCTAATGAAGAGAGGAGCTTGGTTGTATAGCTGCAAGTTAGCAAAAACAAGCTAGAAGAGCAATAAACACTAAACTAGCCGTTTTGAGCTGTTTTGGAATAAAACACAAAATGACATGAAATAAATTAACTCTAAAACCTTGGATTATTTCTTGGACTTCATGATGGGCCTAGGCAACCCATTGGATAGTGGTGCACCCTTTGGAGCCATTAGGAGCGTCTAGGACAGCCTCAAAGTGAGCTAAAATTGGGATTAAGCTTAGAAGCTTGCTAGTGTGAGCTTGCTCTTCTTTGTGGGCTTTGCCTTCTTCTTGAGGGGTGCTTCCATTCACATCAAAATTAGAATAAGAAGTGGGCGAATTCTTATCTCGAGTAGAAACTGCGCAGCCAACATAAAGTGATTCGATGGAGGGTCAAACGATATTGAATGGGACAAAATTTGATATATATGTTCCATACACATGGAAGTTTCAATGCACCTCTGATTTCTTAGGAGAGAGAAGAATTTTTCTTTGGGTATTCTTCATGCAGGACTAAAATCAATGAATAAGGAGAGAGAGTTTATACTAGTAAGAGGAGAGAGAACTTGATGGTGATGGTGGTGGCTGGAAAATTGATCGGCAATTGCAAGGAACGGGGAAGAGTGACAAAACGATGGTGTTGAGGATGGTGCTCGACTTGGCAAATTTGAGTGAGTGAGGAAGATGGGAAATGGAATGGAGGAATATAGAAGGTATTGAGCATTTTGATGGGTGAGGAGAAGAGTTAATTGGGCTAAGATTTAAAAGTTAATCCTCCATTTAGATAAGGGCCATGAGGCAAAGGGAGTATTCAAAAAGGATATGGCTGATTTCCTCTTTTAATCTAGCCCTTCCTATTTCTTTAAACTAAAACCCATAGTAAAATCAGTAATTATTATATGAAACTTCTAGAAATCATTGAATTTATAATTATACATATATAGGTATAAATATAAGTAAATGCTCAATTAATTTGCTAAATCAAATACTTACTTCTTTCAGAATAATTTTAAATATTTTAAAACCCTTGAAATAATATAGTCTTAAATTACTGAATATATCGGGGTATTACATCTTATCCCCTTAAAAAGATTTACGTCTTTGAAAATAATAAAATCATTTATGAAAAAATGAAAATATTTGTGGTAATACACGCATATCAGTGACAAGGCTGACTTTGGCCTTCTCCTATGGTGCAAATTATTTTTATTGATTCTGTCCAACAACAAATTCATGCAAAGGCTTGAATCTTGTAAGGCACTTTCATCTTCCACAAACACATCACATTCATAAACCCTTTCTTCCGTTATGACATGCTTAACTGTTGAATAAAGATCACCAATCAATCTCCTAAAATTTTATCGGCTCAATTCTTATCTTTTGAAAACCAAAAAAAAGTAAAAATAAATAAATAAATAAAATAATCTTACCGGTTCAAAGTAAGCTCCTCCATCTCCCAATCATGAGGTGGCCTTCACAATGCAAGTTCTATCAATCATTCATGAAGATTAAAATTAGCAATCAATAGCATCATGAAGTGTTGAGAGCTAAAAAAAGTCTTGGAATGCTCAAACACAAATTGTTTCATTCCCCCAACTATCCTACCAGAATCTGATCGACCTACCACTCCCAAGGTCCCACGTACTAGCAGGAAAAAGTAGGAATCAGAAACAAACTTCCAAGGATTCGCATAACACTACCCCCTAAGCATCCCAAATTCGCAACCATGAGTCTGCTCACCATGCTTGCTACGAATAACCCTATGCCACAAGGCCTCCATTTCCAGAGGGCTTCGCCAAAGTCACTTGCCATCTAACGCAATATTCTTGGTAACCAGGCTACGAAAGCCCAACCCACCTTCCTACTTTGGCTAACAAACCCTACCTTAACTAACCACATGAACTTTCAACTTTTTTTTTTTTTTTTTGGTTAAATTGTGAAAGGCTTTTGCTTTTCTTTTACGGATACGACGTCTATTTGGGATGCAGGATATATTTCTATAACTGCAGTATCAACGATAAACCCAAAAAGTACAATGCAAAACTAATAGCTTCCTAAAATATAATTGCTGTTTAAACAACTTTAACATTGGGAAGGGTTGTCATCCTTGTCAAGGGTGAATTCACATAATTCTTACTCTGCCTTCTATTGCGTCAATCAAGTGAAGTATTAGGATGAACTTGCAACAGCTCTTTTAGATGCATGTTTTGTCAGGTATGAAGGAAGGTATTTTCTTTCTCTTTGGTGTCAATGTGTTTGCCAAGCCATCCATCTTTGTGTTCCTTTTCCCTGGTCGTCCATTTTGTAGGTTATAGAACATTGATAAGAAGTTTGTGTGCGGTGCTTCACAACCTGACCTTAGTCTTTGGGAATGTATTTCTGGCTGTTGATAAGCTTAGACTTCAATTCAAAGACTTGCTTATATATATTTCTGTCCTTATCTGGTAGTCTTTTCAGCATGTCGAGTTAGCGTCTAAGACCTTCAAGTTTCATTGGTGCCATGAAGTGGCAAGTGTGTCAGTAGTCTTTATTGGTGAGGCTATTTGAGCATAACTATCAATTTCAACATAACTTTTCATTGCTGCAAAATGATATTGAGTTGGATTTCATGGAGGCCTACCTTTGATAAGAACTGAAAAACTGGTTTCAGTAGTTGTAAGTTTTTGGATATTGGTTCTTGGTGCTAACATGATATCATTGGAGTTGAAAATTTTTGCATGGTGCAAATTGATGTAGAAAGCTAAAGTATCTCTCCTAATTGCCCTGCCAACCTCCTGAACAAAGATTCCACCTGATACATCCAATGGGTTGGATAAGGGTTCATGGAAAGAGGTAAAAGTCTAGGTACTGTGAGTCTGTGACAGTGTGACACTAATTTTTAGGAAGGACTTTGACTCCATTTTGAGAATTTGCTACAGAGAGCGGGGGGGTTAAGGCTCCTATCAGAAATGCTTCTGATGGGGGAATATTGTATGTTCATAGGATGAATGTAAGCTCAATGCCATCTGGACCTTCCTAAATGGAGAAGTCTCATTTTTAACTTCTCAATTAATTTCTAATATTATGATTATTATCTTTTATTTCCTTTTTTTTTTGTTCATATTAGTTGCTAGATCTCAATATGCCTACCTGAACACAGATTTGAAGGGCACTAACATATCTAGTTCTTTTTGAAGTAGAGTTATGCGATTTGAATGACAGTCATACACCCTCCCCAGTGAGTACTGACCCATCGCCTACCCGAAAGCTGAAAGTGTGGGGAAGATAAAATAAATAATAAGATGAGGGGCAACGAAGTTTTAAATCTACTTTTGTGGGATCAAAAACATAAAGGAGAAGTCTGAAAAGATGGAAAAGAGCCACTTTTGTGGCTACTGTAGCAGAAATTTGGAATGAGAGGAATCTGCGCATCTTCAAGGCACATAAGAGAAGTGTTTTACAGATTGTGAACACCATAAAATACAATGTATGTGTGAGAATCATGGATACAGATATTAGTATTAGCAGTATCCTAGAATAGTTACTTGTTCTTGTAGTTATGAGGGAAATCTTGTGGGAGCGCAGGCAATCTCCTGCGTGTATTAATAATTGATTTTCTTCCCCGAGTGGATGAATAATAGAAGTAGCCTTATTCTTTCAAAAAAAAAAAAAAAAAAAAAGTTTTAAATCTACTTGAATTGATGGTTCTTGTGGTCGCTTAGTTTTGTTTTGTTGCCTTTTGTTTTCGGAGCTTAGTCTGTATTTGACGTACTGTCATTGGGGTTTGACTGGCGGCGCCATTTTTGGCACTTTTTGTAGTGTTCTCACTTCCTACTGTGTTACAGTAAGTGTAGCACAATGGTGATGTGTATCATTTTAAGAAGCTTTTGAAAGGGTGGCTTGAGAAATTCAAGAGTAAGGCTTTGCATTTACAGGACAGTGAACAAAACTTTGGGGCACTGAAAACTGGAAACCGAGACACTTATTTTGGGCGTATACTTTGAGAGCATCTGTTAGCTGCTATGGATTCTGTGACTGCATACGCCATTCTTTTGGGTTTTGCCCAGTTTAGGTTAAAATACAGAAAATATAGATTTTGCTCTTATGCCTACAGTCTTCAGAAAGTATCATGTACTTCCTTAGGTACATAGAGGGTGAAGCTTGACAAGAATAGAACAATACTTTGAAGAAGACTTTTGCTGTCTTAATGTTTGCGGTCTTCTGAGGATTTTGACTTTCTGTTCAAGTATTTCATTCACCAAAAATGCAAAATTTTAGCTAACCTTTATCTTCTGTTTTTTTTTTTTTTTTGCCCCCTTAAAAATGAATTTGTTCGATGCAACTTCTTCTTGTACTCTGCAATATCTGAAGTAATTTTCCTCCCTTTCTGTTATTAGAGTACTTACTGCTATATGTGCAATCTGTTCAGGTGTGGCCTATTGATGTTGACTTCAAATTCTTGGAGCCAGTAGGGCGAGAACTCAACAATATGGGAAAGGTAATTTTCCATTGTGATGTTCTTTTAACTCTACCTTTGGGTATTCTCTGCAGTTTTTATTAACAGAAGAAACCTTTTGTTAAAGATGAGAATAAGCTTATCTGAAAAGCTTTGCTGCAGTGTAGTAGCTCAGAACCCCTAATCCAAAACTAGATCCACAATCTTGTTGGTAAGTGGATATTAGGTATACAAAAGTGTTTTAGTTCCTGTCCTAACTCTGGATGACCCTGTAGGGTAGGGTACTATGGATTGAGAAACTTGTAGGTAATGACAGAAAATGCATCTTTCTAGTTTAGTTTGATGTAGGCTAAAAGTTGATTGATTGTTATACACAAAAGAGAGAAAAATCTGGGCCCAAGCTTTCCCTTTACTTGTCATGATTAGCTGCTTTTCAAGTTGAGATGAGTCTGATACATCTTCCTGGGCCACATGATGGCAATTTCCAACATTCTGGAACTTTTTCTGAAAGGTTCACAAAGTTGACTCTATCCACAAGATCTGTATTTGCCCTTCTAGGTTTTTCATTTTTGATGGAAAGATGGCATGAACTTAATTCAAATGAAAATATTCGCACTGTAAAAAGTAACCGTTACATGATGTTACTCTATTTGCTAGTATCCTAGTGCCTTGCACACGGCATCACCTTATGGCAGAGTCCAGATCACTTAAAAGTAAAATGGTATTAAAAAAAAAAAAAAAAAAAAAAAAAAAAANAAAACATGAAGACAGAAAATATATTTCCAAAAAAGACCTGCATAAGAATTGATCAGCTGATGTGGCTGAGCGGCATACTTTTGAGGTAATGTTATGGCAAAGGTAAGGGGTTGGTCAGATATATGCAGCTGCAGCGTAGGAGTTTTAATGGTAATGTTGACGAAATGGCTAGGATTCGTTTCCTCCACTGATGTCAAGGTTTTTGGTGGTTTTCCGAAAACATTTCCTGTTTTATTCTGTAGCAATCTGCACCGAAACGGTGTCTTATCTCTCCGTCCCTCTCTCTCAAACACACGACAACCTTTACACCCAGAATAGTAGATAATGCTCTTGTCTGTAATATGCTTTGATTAAGCCTCTGCACCTCTGTGTATGCAGTTGATGGAGTCAGCAATCGACTTGATGAACAGATCATTCATCGACCGTTAAATAGAGTATTGTTTTATGGCAAGGAGCAAATATTTACCCGTTGCAGATCACGATGCACAATACTGCAGTTTTTCCGAGTTGATATGCTTCTTGGAGCTGAATTCTCCCTGTTAGATATGCTAGAAGAGGACTTTTCAATCCATACCATACTAGTTCTTTTGTCATAGAATTTTCTCATCGATTGATATCTGTGACAAGTATAATATGCTATTTAGAAGACTTAAACGGCTTATAAGAGGGTGATTGGTTTCGGTTGTGTTTGGACATTGGATTTGGAATTCTGAATTTTGTTGGAGTTTTTGGCCATTATGGCTCATATGATATTGTTTTACAATTTGAAGACCAAGTGAAGATGAAAGGAATGAGATAAAAGGAATTTCAAATGAGAAAGTGGTAATGCCATTTGAAATTCTCCACTTTAGAGGCTTTAATGAAATACTTTGGATTTCGGGGAATTCCAAGTTTACAATTGTTTTTGACATTCATATGTAACTTTGTCACAAATCTGAAATTTCAAATTGAAGTTGGCATGCAAACAATAAGTACATTTTGTTGATCTATTAATTTAGTATAAATTTCCCTTGCCCTCGATGCCGAGGATTATGAGCATCACCAAGATAAAACTATGTTTGAGTAGACCAAGTAGTTTTTGGCTCAGATGTACCTATGTTACATTTTAACTTTATATATATATATATATATATGGAGTTAGATCTGTCAAACAGGTTAGGCAGGTCGGGTTCAGGTTCGTTTATTTCGGGTTCGGGTCATTTACGGGTTTGATCGTTTTCAGGTTCGGGTTTTCTCGACCTTGACCTTAAAATGTCAGGTTCGGGTCGACTCAGCAGGTCAATAAAGCCATTTTAGTTGTTTTTTTTTTTTCTTATAGATCAATTTTTAACCAACAATCTTGCAAAAAATGAATCATTAAACGAGGTTTTACCTTATCCTAACTAATATGGACATAATATAATGCTTTTTTCGTTGTACTTTTATAAATATAAATGTTGTTAAGATAAAATAATTAAATAGCCCTATATGCATATCAAGAGCATATTTAAGTTATTTGCAGCCACATTAGTAAAAATAATGTTATAATGTTATAACCTTTATTTAGAACCAATTTAAAAGTAAACACAACCATAATATATGGATTTTAGAGAAACTTAGTACATATTTTGTTACTTATATGAGAAGTTTTCAATTTTCGGGTCAAATGGGTCGGCCCATGAACGGATCGGGTTTGACCCTAAAATTTCCTAATCAATCAGGTTTGGGTCAAATCGAGTTTCCGGGGCGCAAAATCTCTATCAGGACCTTAAAAAACGGGTCCGCTTTCAGGGTAGGGTCAGTTTTTGACAGGTCTATATACAGTGCTTGTTTAGTTGATATAGGAAGTAGAGATTCATCGGAAGTTCTAATTCATAGGAATTAAATACCTTTTATCAACTTCCTAAGAAATTCTTAGATACTACTATATTATTTCTTTATTGTATGTGTATCCTCTACTATTGAAATATGGTATCATGTATTTGTAACTCGAACCCGAACCCGAAGTCCCGAACCCGTAAACTTAAATGTTAATAATATTAACGCACTTTGAGCACAATACGCATGGTTCATCCAATTATGAACCATATGTCCATATATACTACAGGATTTTCTACTACGAGTATAATATAGAAGCAAAGGGTAGAACACCCAAAACAAGTAACTAATGTTAATTCCAAAAAAGAATGGTACGACAATCACTGTAAATGGAGATAGCACTAGATACCCTCAGTTTGCCTAGAAAACTTTTCTTAATTGGTTGTTAACTAACCAGATTATATTTTCTGACAAGTACAAGAACACTAGTTTTCCTGCAAAGTACACACTGTCCTGAAACTGGCCTTAAAACTCCAAATGTATCCAATTCTCATGTTCTCTAAATAAACAAACAGCGAAGCGCCAACGATTAAATTAACGAGCGATTAGATGTTGATTTGAAGATTCAGTATTTAGCTATTCAGTTCTCCACTGGCCAATTCTGCAAAGTATTGTACAGCATGAATAAATGCTATAAACAGCAATACTAATCAGTTGCTGTACTCTAAGTAGAGGATTAAAGTGGACAAGCAAGTATTAATGTAATCTTTAGAGAGCAGCAAGAGCTATGATGACTTAATCTAGCATCTAAGCATGCACAATAAACTCGTTTTAACGAATAGATTATGTAGTGTGGACGAAAAGGGATGATGCAAAAAAAGAGTGTAATCTTGTAAAGTATAGGGAATGATCCCTAAGCTAGGATGAAAATATGAATAATTAAATTACAGAGTTTTGTTTGATGCAATGCAAGATGGTGCAATCCCCGCATCATAGTGTTTCTCCACCTATTATTGTTGCCATTTAACATATTCTGAGTCACACTTTTTCTCTCTTTTTCATCATTTTTGTTGCTCCTGTTCTTTTGTCACCTCTTTTGCTTTGTTAGTATAAATAGTCTTTGCTCATTACTCTCCATTTTCAAAGTTGTGAGGAATTCATTGCTATTTTTGCTTAACTAGACTTCTGATCAACGAACAATGACCAGAGAAGAAAACCTGAGAAAGGGGCCTTGGTATGAAGAGGAAGATGAGCAGCTTAAGGCTTTTGTGGCCGTTTTGGGTGAAAGACGATGGGATTCAATAGCAAGAGCATCAGGTTAGTTATTATGATGCATGGATCGAGATTGTATTAAAAATAATTCTTGTTTTGCTCTTGTATTTAATTTAAAATTGGAAATTGATTTTGCAGGGTTGAAGAGGAGTGGAAAGAGTTGTAGGTTGAGATGGTTGAACTATCTTAGACCCTGTCTTAAGCAAGGCCCTATTACTCCTGAAGAGGAGCTGGCAATCCTTCAGCTACATCAAAAATGGGGGAACAAGTAAGTTTTTGTTCATTTCATTTTTTTTTTTTTCTTATTATGTAGACTAGCTCATTGCTTGTCATTTCCCTTTTTTCCTAATTATATACTTTATTATGACAATATGAGAAATAAAATGCACACAACCATAATCTTGAGTTAAGAGGATGTTTCCATTAAACTTTTCGTTAGAAATGCAAGGATTGTTTGTTATTTCACAAGAAATAATAAGAAAGTATAGTTTAATCACATTTTGATTTAGTTCACACTTAAAGTATAGTTTGCATCCATTGCAGGTAAAATTTCTATACAATAATATATAAGTACAATCAAAAGTTTAATATGAAACTAATAATATACACACTCATAGTGATATCGAAAGTTGAATAATCGACATCGAAAAGCATAACATCAATTATAGCTATTAATATTACTTGTTAAGCTTTCATGTCACTTGTATCATGTTGTATACTGAAAATTTATGTTGAAACGAGTAAGCATAATTATTCACCAAACTGGTCCTTTCAACTTGACTGTTCTAGGTGGGCAAAGATAGCAAGAAGACTTCCAGGAAGAACGGACAATGAGATTAAGAACTATTGGCGAACTCATATACGGAAGAAAGTGCAAATACAAAATGCATTGCATTACTCCCCCTTCCCCATTAACAACGTTTCTTCAGTAGAAACATCATCTTCAAGCGATCAAACAAGCAATTCCAACCAAGATGCCTTGTCCCAGGAAGGCGACACAACCACCACTCGAAAGATAACAAGCAATGACGACAACAATGAAGTCATTGCTGGTTCTTATTGTGACATTGATCCAAAAGGGTTATTGGATTTCAATACTATTACAAGCTCGCCCTATGAAAGTCGATTATCTGATTGGATGACAACATTGTCAAGTGATGAGCTGAGTCCTGCTTCTTGTTGGGAGAGCAATAGTTCTTCAGAACTTTGCTTTGATGACTACCCAGTTACTAATTGGAGTCTTGGAGATAGTATTGCATGGGATTGTCCTGATACATTGTGGGATATAGATTTGTTCACCATAAACTCCTGAAAGTTTCCGGAAATCTAAAAAGAGACGTTTTTTGAGTTATTAAAGGAGACACGACTGCACGATACTGATACTGATAAGAATCGAGCACTGAATTTGCAAATGAAGGAAATTAATTAGAAGGAAGATCATCAAGTTAAATCTAAACTAGCTAGCTAGTTTGTCTAATTCAATGTAGCCATGTTGTTGCACTTGTGACTTTGATTAACAAGTTGTAAAAAGAAATTGATGGTATAAAGAAATAGTTTTTGGTTACTTTTTGGTGCTTTTTAAATGAGTATGGAAATTAGTGGCACAAAAAGAAGGGGAAGAAACAAAATAGATGCATAGGTGCACAAAAAAGATAACCAAATTGAATAGGGACATGGTAAATGGCGTAAGACATTACGATTTCATCGCACAGTTGCTAAGGTATATCCTGTATGATAACAATTAACAAGTGTAAGTTTCGTTTACTAAGGTGCCGTTTGGCCAAGCTTTCTAGAAACTATTTCTATTTTTAGGATGTAATTTCTAAGAAACCGTTTCTAGAGAAATTGTATAGCATTTGGCAACCAACTATAAAAGTATTTTTGAGAAACAAAAACAATATTGTAAAGTTATTTGGCATAGTTTCTATAATTACTTCTATATTATGAAAGTTAAAAAATTTCTTTTCCCTATTACGGTAGATAAATTGAACTTCTTTTTTTATTTTTTACAAAGTACAAAAAAAAAAAAGGTAAAGTTTTGTATCCAATTATTATTCAATAATAATCAAGCATTTAAATTTTCAGCATCTATCTACTGAAATTAACACATAACAAAAGAAAAAAAAATAATAATAATAATAATAATTAAAAAAGAGTAACTCTCTTGTGCAACCGTCTAACCGTTAGACGGCTCAACCCAGGGGTTACTTTTCTCTATTTAAGGGTTACTTTTAACAATTTAAGGGTAACCTTTTACATCTAAAAGTTACCCGATCCAACCCAAGGGCTACTTTTTCCAATTTAGGGATTACTATCAGTAACTTAAGAGTGACATTTTATCTTAGATTAATTTTATAAAAGATACAATAAATTGTAAAATGTCACCCCTAGATCGCTAAAAGTAGCCCATAAATTGCGAAAAGTCTCCATTAGATTGAGTCATCTAACGGTTAGACGGTTGTACACAAGAA
>BSSO01007547.1:0-10890 GCA_030267885.1 Mesembryanthemum crystallinum | reverse complement strand
AAGGGTATATCAGTCATTTTACAGTGCCCCCATACATTAACTAAGTCAAATAGTTAAAAAAATCTAACGAAAAAGGAGTTCCGTCAACCATTAGGGTACAGAAAACGTTAAAGTCTAAGTTTAGGGGTACGAAAAATGTTAAAGTCAAAGTTCAGGTATACCACTTGCATTATTGGAAAAGCGTGGACACCACTAGCATTAGGCCAAAGTTCAGGGGTACCACAGGAAATTTCCGTTTTTTTTAACAATGATCCCGTGCATGGGCACATCACATGCTAGAAAGAAAATATGGTACATATTATTTGCACCAAAATAATGCTACAAAGGTGCCAAGATTACTTACATTGTGACACATAATATTGGTTAAAACCTTATTGTGTTTTATGTATTGTATTTTCTTTCTAGCATAAATCAAGTTTTTTTTTTTTTTTTTTTTTTTGGTACTCAAGAGGTGTTGGCCCACTGGTAAACAAACTTTGGCTTATACACCAGGTCATGGGTTCGAGCCTTCTGGGGAGCACCTACACGAATTTATTCGTGGAATACCCAAGACCGTGCGTTAGGAGGTGCCCTTTAGCCACGCCCAGGAAGGAACGAATTTGTTCCTCCTTGCAGACACCAAAAAAAAAAAAAAAAAATTTTTTTTTTTTGGTCCAAATTTTTTAGAAGGAATAGTGCATAGCACGAGCAAATAAGACTAGAATTACAAAACTATTCTTCGAAAAAACTATATTTATCGTAATGTTATAACTTAAGAAGATCCGAGTCATACATAGTGGGAGTATTGCACGGGTGTGGTACACTTAATAGAGTATATCTTTTCATCATCAAGGTATTAGAAGATAGGAGTGTTGGGTAAGAGTTCACATTGTGATAGGAGTATTTTTACAATATAGTGCTTATTTGTATGAATTAGTTACATTAGTCATAGCACATTATTGTGAGTAATTTTCTCAATCCTTGCTAGAAGGGAAGATTTTTTACTCTACGTTGCTAACATAACTAACTTACTATTGATAATAAAATTACGCAATTACCTAAAAAAAAAAAAATCAAAGTTGGACATGCAAATTACAAAACAACATATAATAGCAGAAAGATGAGATATAAATTACACATTCAATTCCAATTAATAGAAGGGTGATCTAGTCAAACTCTTCTCTTAATTTTAGAATTTAATAGAATTCTTAATTATGTCCATAATCCTTAAACATCTAATTCGTAATGACTAATACTCCTATGTATTTAAAAAAAAGATATCTAAACATCTCAAAACAATATTGTGGAGTATTTAACAACTAATAAGCAAAGACATAGCCGCATAGGGAATACAAGTCGTTGTAGCACTAAGCCACTAATACACTAATTGAAATTTTCGTGGGACATAGTAATTCCCCACAGTGTATAAGCAGTACGTAGTTACAAGTTGTTCTTTGCACCAAAAAAATATAAAAAAAGATAAATAAGAAAATAAAAAATAAAAGCACAAGTTGTTTCATAAAAAAAAGTAAAAAACGAGTACAAGTGGTAGTGATGCATTTCGGGTTGAATTTGATGGTCCAAATTCCTTGAAACCTTGTTGAGTTTTGAGAGATTAGTATAGTATACCATAAATGTAGCTAGCCTACACATTAGGCAAAACCAAATCATTATAGATACGGAGTATCTAATCTAAGGAATAAGCCTTAAATATAGGGAATAGTTACAATCCTCGATTTGAAATGATTTAAAAGAGTTCTATTCCGTGTTTTTTCTACTATATTTGACTTCATTCTATATATACAGAGAACTTCACTAAACTCTAATCTTTAGACAAACCGCAATGACCCTTACAAATATTCCAATTGAAGATGATTGTCGTGATGCCCCAAATCTTAATCTTTCCCTATCCCCTCCGGCTTCTCCACCACCACCTCTACCGCTACAACCACCTCCACCCACCACGAATCCACAACAACCACCTCCACCCACCACAAATGAGGTTGTCAACCAAAATCCACCATCAAATGTCGGGCGGATTGGCCGCCAATGGAAGCGGCGGCGGAGCGCGAGCGACACAATCAAAGCCCCGTACAGGTGGGCAACGGAGTACCGAGGCAAGGTTCTCTCCATGGATGACCTACTAAGGGACCGGATCCAAAGCATATCCGGTCAGGGAACAAACGATAGAGTATGATCTGAATGAACATTTCCTCAAGGTGGCAAAGTTTATAGTTGCGAATCGGGACACCATGCACGAGCGTGCACTGAACCGTTGGTTGAACCTGACGCTGCCTAAATGTGAATTATGCGGCCATAGCTGCAAGCCGGTGATATCCGATAAGAAGAGAAATATTAATTGGTTGTTCTTGTTTCTAGGACAACTCCTTGGATGCTACACCCTTTTGCAACTCAAATATTTCTGTAAGCATACTTTGAATCATACTGGAGCTAAAGATCGTGTGCTTTATCTTACTTATCTTGCTATGTGCAAACAGCTTGATCCTTTATTTGTATTAGGGTTTAGTAGTGAAGTGCGTGAAATTAGAGTTTATATCCTGTGTCGTGAATGAATAATATGACGTCTTTCTCTTAATTCCTCTCGTTTAACTTTTGCATTGCTAACTGTTTGCTTTAATATTTTGGAATTGTTCTGAACTTCTTCTTTCACCCAGTAAAGTTTACGGGTTCCTCTTTTTAACTGTCACCTCAATTTATTTGAGATGAGAAGAGCAGTAAACTTTATTGGAGGAAATGTATAAAAATGAAAATAGTCTCCAAGACTCATATGGGTTCCTTTTGATTTTCTAGTCAACCAGGTCATGAGAGATACATGTAATTGTTAGGTTCAACATTATTACCGTAAACAAAAAAAAAAAAATAGGGAATATAGTATTTATTATCAATAGTGTGGTGGTCACTATGGTATTTTCATTGTAATGCTTCCCTTCGGATGATGCCACGTGCCACTATGGTATTTTCATTGTAATGATTCTTGCATTTGATCTACTATGATGCTCTCGATAACTGGACAATTATTTTTGCAATTTGTCTTAATAAAATGTTTAGTAGGTGTTAAATGGAATTAACTATTTCATTATATACATTTCAATTTTTTCTACACACTCAAACCACGAATACTTACATATAAAAAAATCAAACTTTTGTGATGCTTTTGGAGAGAATATTGAGAGGTGAGAGAGAGTAGAGAGATGACCTTTTTCAATTGGTAATTAGCGGTATTTATATGCAATAGTGTCAAAGGTCAACAGATATGAACTGGAGTGGGCTCTTGTAAAGACCGACCCATGGGTTCTATTGGGTTGACTATGGGCCCAAACGCCATATTGGTAGGCAAGTTGAGTCTCTGATGGGTCTTATGCAAAAATTAAAGATCAGAGGCAGGTCCAATGATCAGGTTCTTGAGCTAACCCAAAACAATATCCAACTCTAATAGTAAGAGTTCTACCTGATGTAGAATATCAGAATTTTTCATTTCTTATATTCTAAGGCTGTGAAAACTAGCAATAGCTGCAAGCTGTAGCTTTACGAAATCAGTTAAAAGTAGAAGAAAGCAGTTGAGAGTTGTTTTCAAATGATAGTAAATTAGCTGTAGCTGTAGATGCCAAATGAAAACTACTCCCTCTGTTTTACTTAAATCTTTACGTTTGGATTTTGCACGGTCTTCGAAACGGCACTTTGACCATGAATAGCTGTACTTGTATAAATTCGAATATTTTGAAAATATTTTAAAAGATGAATGCAAAAATATTATTTTTCACTTTATAAATCATTATGCTTTTTAATAAATTAATGGTCAAAGTTTTAAAACTTTGACTTTATAAAGTCAAAGCGTAAAGATTTAAATAGAACGGAGCAAAAATCAATTGTTTAACATCATTTTAACCAATCATCTTTATGGGTTTATGATTTTTTTTGGAAGTTCAATAATAAGCCTTAAAATGGTACTCCATACCAATGGTATGAGAAAAAATGTCTATAAGAAATGGGCCGACTGTTACTAACAAGATCTTACATCCCCATCCTTTTGCCAAACAATACTGGAGACTGACCTTGCTTCTTCTTCTTCTTCTTCTTCTTCTTCCTTGTGATAAATCTCTGATGTACTTGTGTTTTCTCTTGAGCACAATCAAGTAAGGAAGATCGCATTCTCAGAATTTCATCTTTTTCAACCTCTTCATCATTCTCTCTCCTCTCAATGGTTTCCTTCGCTCTGTTATTCTACCTTCCACCTTCAAATTCCCACTTCTTCTTCGACCCCATTACTTGAATTTCTCTTCTGCTTCTTGGTTTGATAGTTGCAAAGACCTTCGAGCTCTTAAAGCTGTTCATGCCCATCTCATTGTCTCTTCTCAGTATCAGTATCCTCCAATTGCTTCCAAGCTTGCCAATTTGTATGTTAATTTTGGCGATTTTGGGAGCTGTTTGTCAGTTTTGAGCTCCTTACAAGAACCCAACACTAAATTATGGAACTTGATGATCAAATCAGCTCTTGAGCGAGGATTGTTTGAGATGGGCATTCTGTTTTATAGGCAAATGAGGGAATTGGGTGTTGAGCATGATGGTTTTACTCTTCCAATTGTTAATCAATTGTATTCCATGTTTGGGTGTGATGTGAGATATGGGAAGATGATGCATTGTGTTGGGATTCAACTGGGAATTAGCTTAGATGTGTACTTTTGCAATACCTTGATGGGTTGTTATTTGAAATGTGGCTATACTAGTTTTGCTCACAAGGTGTTCGACGAAATGGCTCATAGAGACCTTGTATCTTGGACCTCGCTGATTTCAGGTTATGTTAGTGCAGGCAATGAATTGCTTGCCTTTGAGTTGTTCAGTGAGATGAGAACAGAGTTAGAACCCAACTTTGTAACTGTTATCACGCTGTTGCAAGCTTGTTCAACTTGTGGCAATGTGATTTTAGGCAACCAATTTCATGGCTATCTGATGAAAAAAGGGTTTCTAAATGATAGCTCTGTGAGAAATTCATTGTTCCAGATGTATACTAACAAAGGCACTTCTAAGGATGTTGAAACTGTCTTTTCTGAATTTGCTGTAGCTGATGTGGTCACATTGAATATATTGATTTCGTATCACGTCTCAGTTGGAAATATGAAAGGACTGGTTGAGAATTTCCGTGATATGCTTAGCGAAGTTGTCGCTACTCCTAGTGTGGAGACTTTAACCTTAATGGCTTCTGCCTTGTCCAAGTCTGGAAATCTTTCACAAGGTCAACAGCTGCACTGTTTTGCTATCAAGACTGGTTTGTGTGACCATATCTTTCTCACTTGTTTGATGGATCTCTATTGCAACTTTGGCCATATGGATGCTTCTGTTGAATTGTTTAAGGAAGTTCCTTGTCAGACCACGGTTACCTGGAGCACACTGATGTCTGGTTTTATTGACCATGGGCAATATGATAAAGCCATCGGGTTGTTCAAGCAACTCCAATTGGCTAGAGTTGAACCGACTAGTGATGTAATGAAAGTTCTTCTTGATGTGTGTGCTGCTACTGGAGCTTTACGTATGGGTAAAGAAATTCATGGTTACTACTTGAGGAATTTGTTGGAAATTAATTCGATCTTGGAAACCTCTATACTCAACATGTATATAAGATGTGGGAGCATTTCTTCAGCTAAGCATGGGTTCGATGTGATGGTTGAGAGGGATGTTGTAGCATGGACATCAATGATCGAGGGCTTGGGAACCTATGGGCTCGGTCTTGAATCGTTGGCACATTTTAACCAAATGCTGAAAGAGGGTATTGAACCAAATGCCATCACATTCTTAAGCATACTATCAGCCTGTAGCCACACCGGCCTAACTAATGAAGGATGCGAGCTCTTGTATGCAATGAAATGGAGATTTGGTGTCGAGCCTGAATTGAACCACTACACTTCTATCGTTGATCTCTTGGGCCGATCAGGAAAGCTCAAAGAGGCTCTTACCATAATTTTGAAAATGGTGGCGTGTCCTGATAGTAGGATCTGGGGTGCACTCCTTGGAGCCTGCAGAGTATATATGGACAGAAAAATGGGCGAGTATGCTGCTAAACGCCTATTAGAGCTGGAACCAGATAATACTGGATATCAGATAGTATTCAGTAATATGCAAGCTAGTGCGGAACAGTGGACTGTAGTGGAAAAATTGAGAACCGAGGTGGTTGAGGTGAATCCGAAGAAAGCACCAGGATGGAGTTGCATTGAAGCAAATGGGGACATTCGAGGTTTTGTATCAGGAGATAGATCTCACCCTGATGTGGAGGAGGTCTATGAGGTTCTACAGTTCTTGAGCGCACAAGTGAAGGATCCTGATATGCACTGTTAAGCTGAAACAATCAAAATAGAGTTCGTTATTGAAGGCTTTTCTTTCCTGGCATAGTTCTTGATACACATGTCATAATTCATCCGCTGGACAGCCATCCTGTAATTTACCTAGACAGAAAAAGTAGACAGTCAGATTTTTACTGGGTTTTATCAAGAACAGAGACATTTAATTCATGACTTGCTCAAAATACTATGCTAACAAGTAACCAGTTATATATCGTAGTCGGTGAATAGTGATACTATGGTAACAAGAAGTATCAACTTTCTGTCTGATTTTGTGCATTATACATGCTGCATTGTACATTGAGCTGCTGGATAGTCAAATCTTAAAGAGTTTCATTATGTTAGAACTTCTACACAGAACAGCTGATATCGAATGTCAAAAACACAGTTAGATGATTTATTTTAGGCATAGTGATCCATATTATCGATCTTGACATTGTTTTCATTTCTTCTTTTCTATGAAGGAAAGGAGGCTGCGACTCAGGTGAAAACATTATTGTAAACTTTTTTAATTTTGGGTACATGACGGATTCTAAATCTCACTAGACACTTCAGCAGCTAAGCTATCTGATTGCCGCTACTTCGAAACATTTTCTAGGCACAGGGACGAAAGCAATGTAAATACATGACAATGAAGTCTGTTTGGGTGATAGCTATGAAGTTGGTTTGGGTGATTCTGCAGGCCACAGCTCTGAACCTAAAAAAAAAAAAAAAAAAAAAAAAAAAAAAAGACGAAGGGGCACGGCACGTGCTCTCCACGTGATAAATTGATGCTAACTGTTGCTTGCTAACATAACCATATGCATTAACTGTGTTTTTCCTTTTCTGTTTTTTTCTCTCCTTTTTTTGGCAAAGTAATTGGTTTCTCAGTCTCTCTCTTTCTAGTCTCAACACTCAATCTGCAGATCTCACCGTCGGCACCAAAGCTAGAGAGAGAGAGAGAGGAGAGAGAGAGAGAGGAGAGAGAAAGTGATGGGGATGCAATGGGGATTGTCAAAGCTTGATTCGAAGGTGGGGAAGACGATAATGGTGGGTTTGATGCTGATGGTTGCATCGTTTTACGCCGGTACCCTCTTCAGCAACGATGCTCCTCTCTTCAATGTCAACAATTCCAACCTCCCCTCTTCAAATAACTCTCTTGGTAATTCAAATTTCTTACTTTTATTTATGGGTTTCTGAGAAATAGACCAAATTCATCAATTTTCTACAAGCTTAATGTCCCCTGCATTTAAAATTTGGTATTTTCTTCTTGTTTAATTTGGGCTTTTGTGGTTTTGTTCTGTGGAGTTGTTAAAGTTGTGAACTTTAATAGTGAGGAGGGGAAAAAAACTAGAGGGGTTAATTCCTGTTGTATTTATTATCATTAGTGGGCATGATAAGAACAACCCAGAAGTTATATATCTGTTACTTCAGTGTAATTACTTCATATTTGAAAAATGTATCTTAGATCCTTTTGAATGAATTTATGTTTTGTAACACTGTACATTACCATAAGTGGGTACCTGTGATATTCCCTAGCTTAGATGGAAATGTTTCCAATTCATCTGTATTTTGGCCTTTGAGGGGATTGACTTTAGATCAAATGGCTGCTTTGTTGCAGAACAGTATACCATACTAGCATAGAAACATCACATACCCTGTTCTATTCTTAATTTTCAAATGAGCCCTTATTTTTTTTTATTTTTTTTGATTTTTTAGATTCTGGGAAATAGACCAGTTTCATTGAAATTCATGCTATGAGTTCATGATAACCCCTGCATTTACGTAAAAGTTCAATTTCACTAGCTAATCTGTTGTTTGATTTTCGATTTTATTCCCTATTTGGGTGCTTTTTTTTTTCTTTTTTAAATCCCTTTTTTCCCTGAAAGGGCCTGTCATTCTATATTTTGTTTGTTCTTAACAGATGTTTTCTCTTTTTTCCCGTGGATTTTCTTAATAATATGTTTAGTTGTTAATGCTATGATTGAACTAATAGCTATTGGGAGGAGAAAAATCTAGAGGGTTAATTCCGGTTGTAATAATGATGGCCATAACAAAACAACCTAGAAGTTGAATTTTGGTTACTAAACAGTACACCTCGTCGTATATGGCAAAGGTATTATCTTAGATCCTCTTCTGAAATTAGATTTCGTAACACTGTAACTACTGTAAGCCTAGCACCAAGAGCACATTGTCAGCACATTGCTATTTATCGGTTACTTTATTAATCCTTAGCTTAGATGAAAATTTGTGGTTTTACCCCTTTTCTGTGCTCATGGGGATCAATTTAATTAGGTGGCTGCTGCCTTGCAGATAAGTGTATCACTCTTAATGTGCCGTTTCATGTTTAGATCATTAACATAATCGCATCATGGGAAATCGAGAATTCTCTTGCTTCTTATGCACAATTGCACATTGTCCATATCAAAAGTAAAAGAAGAAAAGAAAAGGAGGTCATCGTTGTTGGGTTAATTTAAAGTAAATTATCCATGACTTGTAGTTGGGTGAGAGTAGATGCTGAATGTATAAGCGGAAGTTGAATGAGATTGATATGGATACGATATACCTATGCTGTTAGTCTTCTGTGACATTCTGTTTGGGGTGACGTAATAATAGACACAAAGACATTTTTTCTAGGATCTAAGGAGTAAAATCTATGTCTTTTGTGTTAATACTCAGTGCAATGTCCCTGATTTGTGGAAGAGATTGCGACGTATATTATAGGCAGTAACTCTTGCTCGCAGTTTGGTACCAAGGTAATGAATTCGTGGGGGTTTTAATGAAAAGCTAAACGCAAATTGGGGGTCCTTACCTATAGAGTATTTTCAACATAAGTAGCAAGTGGTTAAACAAGGTTGATGTCATTCTAAGTTCCCATGACCATTTAGAGATTTGAGTATGAATGGTAATGAGAATAAATGAAGAGAATGAAGTGGTTGCCACTGGGGATACATTAACTTTGACATTAAACATTTTGTACATCATGTTTGACTTGCCATATAAAAATTACACATGTCATTATGTTACTGTATCCAATAATTTATTACTTTAAAATAACAAGCGACTGTGTATCTTTCAAGTTAACATGGTTTATGAATAGTCTCCTTTACGTTGAGAAGTTCACTCAAATTTGTCAGCATGTTGATCCATCAAGGGTCAGATAGTGTATTGTTCTTGAGATTGATTGACATCCAGACGAGCAATCATATAAATTTTCGAAAGTTAGCTTGTTTGCAGCAACACCTTTCAGAGAGTTAGGCAATTATACGGCAACCATTAATTTTTCCTTTTCTATATGTTTTGTAACACAATGGGTTACAAAATGATGTGGCATGCTATTCTCATCCATCCCAGGATCAACGTTTAGTCTGTTTGATGTACAAGGTACCCCACATCTCTAGCAGAGAGTATACTCATATCTCATAAATAAACCTTAGGTCCCTAGCACCTATTGCCTCTAAGAACCTCAGGTGAAGCTTTTACTGAAGATAATGCTATGATAATTGAGCACCAAGACCACACCATTTTTATGTTTTCAGACCTCTACATCGGGATTATCAATGTCCAGAGAGTGATGAGCTAATGCAGCATCAAAAACATCATGATTTTCCTTTGTGCTTCATTGATCTGGAATTTGTTTTACCCACACTTGCAAATAACGTGCAGGTTCCAATAGGTTTACAAACAGAGTTTCTCTAACTTATCGGACAAGACCGTTGTTCATTCCTCAATCGGGGATGGATGTATGTCCAATCAAGTTCAATGAATATATTCCTTGCCATGATCCTACCTATGTGAAGCAGTTGCTCCCAACTCTAGATCTTTCAAGGAAGGAGGAACTGGAGAGGCACTGTCCCCCTCCTGAGAAGCGGTTATTCTGTCTGGTGCCACCTCCAAAGGATTATAAAATACCAATAAGGTGGCCAACTAGCAGAGATTATGTTTGGCGGAGTAATGTCAATCATACTCACCTTGCAGAAGTGAAAGGAGGTCAAAATTGGGTGCATGAGAAGGACCAACTTTGGTGGTTTCCTGGTGGCGGTACGCATTTCAAGCACGGAGCGCCCGAGTACATTCAGAGGTAGGCATCCTTGACCTTCATTTCATGGTTCTGCAGGTCAGGGAAGGTTCTAGTTTGGCTGGACATCTTGGCTTGAATAGCTTGTGTTTAGATGTTGTGACTTGTGAGGGTAACACATTTTAAAGTTGCAAGTATCAAATTTGATTGTTGACCATAGTTTGTTCTTTAAGTTTTAAGGGTATTTTGCGTGGAAGCCCCTTATATATAGGGTTTTTTGTGAAGTCCCCCATTATAAAATGTTTTTGGTGGGGAACCACCTTTTAAAAAATTTATGTCCTGTTAGTCCCCCCTTACTCTCTTTTTCGGCTAAAAAATGGTGTTTTTTCCCCATTTTGCCCCTCATGTGTGTTTATTAACCTATTTTCTTTCTATTTTCATATTTCCTTTGCCTTTATATTTTTCACCAAAAAATCTTTTCCCCCTCTTATAATTTATGGTCTTTGTGAAGATTAAAGAGGGGAAAAGATTTTTTGGGGAAAAATATAAAGGAAAGGAAAAGGA
>BSSO01007546.1:0-10892 GCA_030267885.1 Mesembryanthemum crystallinum | reverse complement strand
TTTGTTAGCAGGTAGTCTATATATTGGCTACTGATGTTCCGTTTTTTAATGTGATGAAATCAAGTTTATTTCTCCTCATTTTATTTTCTTGGCTTATAGCTTTCTACTCCAACAAATTTTTGGTATGAGAAGAAAAAGGCACAAGCAGCCTTATTTTATTTCTCAAATCAGGCTAGGTCCATAAAAGCCAAGTTAATACTCAAAAAAAAAAAAGGAAAAAAAGAAAAGAAAAAGAGAGATTAGTAAAGTGAGAAAAAGTTTTTAGCCATTTTTTCTCTGACTATAACTCACGGTAGAGAGAGAAAACTTAGCTATGGCTAGCAATGGCACAAACCCTTCATCTCAGCCCTTGATTCCAAGTTTCAAGGGGGAAAAATATCAACAATGGAGTCTTAAAATGAAGACCATGTTCAGGTCCAGGAGTTACGGGATTTGGTGGAGTCGGGTTATGAAGAGCCGAACCCGGCACAAGTTGATCCTGACCAACAGCTGCGAGAGACCCGAAAGAAGGACGCAAAGGCACTATTCTTCATCTAATCAGCACTGGATGATGAAATTTTCCCTCGAATTTCATCAGAAACAACCTCCCACCAAGCATGGGTGATTCTAAAAAATGAATACCTTGGCGATAAGAAGGTAATTACTGTCAAACTACAGTGTCTTCGTCGTGAATTCGAGACTTCAGCCATGAAAGAAAAAGAGTCTGTGCAAAGTTTTCTTTCTAGAGTGTCTGGAATTGTTAGCCATATGAAGAGTTATGGGGAAAATATTAACGACGAAACTGCAGTGAGTAAAGTTTTGAGGAGTTTAACCAAAGAGTTTAATCATGTTGTGGCTGCAATTGAGGAATCTAGGGACCTATCTACCTATACTTTTGATGAACTAATGAGTTCGTTAATAGCCCATGAAGATAGGTTGAATAGGTTAAGTGAAAAGTTGGACGAGAAAGCGTTCCAAGTGAAGGGGGAGTCGAATTGGAAAAGCAGATCAGAAAATTTAGGAAGCCGAGGTCACGGCAGAGGAGGTTTCCGTGGACGAGGTCGTGGCCGTGGTAGAGGACGAGGTCACGCTGGAGGAGAGCATCGGCTGTACAAGAGCAATATCCAATGCAATTATTGCAAAAAATATGGGCACAAGGAAGCTGACTGTTGGGCCAAGCAAAAGGATGACCAGAAACAAGTCAATTTTGCCGAGAAACCGCAAGAGGAGAGTAATTTGTTCATGGCTCATTCCGTTGTTGATGGAGGATATAACGATGTGTGGTTTATAGACAGTGGATGCTCTAACCACATGTCGGGTTCAAAGTCGTTGTTCAAGGAGCTTGACGAATCGCAAAAGTCAGTAGTTCGACTCGGAAATGACAAGTTAATCCAAGTCGAAGGGAAAGGTACAGTTGCAATCAAAACATCACATGGTAATACAAAGCTTCTCCATGATGTGCAATACGTTCCTTATTTAGCCCATAATTTGTTGAGTGTTGGTCAGTTGATAACTGCTGGATATTGTGTTTTGTTTGATAACAACTCATGTAGCATTCATGATAAAAAATCGGGGCAAAAATTTTTTGATGTTCAAATGACCTCCAACAAAATGTTTCCTCTTGATGTGTCGCTAGCCAGTAATGCATTGGTAGCTAGGGGTAATCTAGAAGCAGATTTGTGGCATTTGAGATATGGTCATTTACATGCTAAAGGGTTACAATTGTTAAGAAAAAAAGATATGGTGGTTGGGTTGCCTAAAGTTGATAATTTTAGCTTTTGTGAAGCTTGTGTGTATGGAAAACACAGTAGAGCATCCTTTCCTATAGGCAAGGCTTGGAGGGCCTCGACATGTCTTGAACTAGTATATGCTGATTTGTGTGGCCCTATGTCAGTCGAGTCCCTGGGAGGAAGTCGGTATTTCTTGCTGTTCATTGATGATTATAGTCGTATGTGTTGGGTGTATTTCTTGAAATCTAAATCTGAAGCATTTGAAAATTTCAAGAAGTTTAAATCATTGGTGGAGAATCAAAGTGGGTGTCGAATTAAAACACTTCGCACAGACTGAGGTGGTGAGTTTGTTTCTGGTGAATTCAATACTTTCTGTAAGGAGAATGGCATTCATAGAGAGCTTACAGCACCTTACACACCGGAGCAAAACAGTGTCGCAGAACGGAAAAATCGCACTGTTGTTGAAATGGGCAGAAGCATGATAAATGCAAGAAGTGTTCCAAAGAAGTTTTGGGCAGAAGCGGTTGCTACATCAGTTTACATCCTGAATATTTCTCCCACAAAGGCTGTCTACAATCGCACTCCATATGAAGCTTGGAAAGGTAATAAGCCCAAGGTAAGCCACTTGTGAATCTTTGGTTGTGTAGCATATGCTTTGGTTAACTCTCGTTCTAAGCTTGATGAAAAATCAGTAAAATGTATTTTTGTGGGCTATAGTACACAATCCAAAGCATATAAGCTATATAACCCCGTGAGTGGCAAGGTGATCACTAGTAGGAATGTCATATTTGATGAAGAAGAAAGTTGGTTATGGGAGGACAATACAGCAGCTGCCACCTCCCAGGTTGTAGAAGACTCTACTGTGACAGAAAACGTAGAACCAAGAAGCCCAACCAGTAGCTCGCTTTCAACCCCAAGCAGTAGTCCACACACCAGCAACATCAACTCCAAGCAGTAGTGGTGCTTCATCTTCAAGTTCAAGTTCGAGTTCCAGTTCTGAAACACCTCCTCAAAAGTTCAAATCTCTACGGGAGATTTATGAATCATGCTCGTTTGCTTTATATGTGACAGAGCCCACATTTTTTGAAGAAGCGGTTCAAGTACCAGAATGGCAAGATGCAATGGTTGAAGAAATTAGAGCAATTGAACATAATAAGACATGAGAGTTGGTGGATCTACCAGTTGGCAAGACACCTATTGGTCTCAAGTGGGTGTACAAGATAAAGTTTCATGCAGATGGAAGCATACAGAGGTACAAAGCAAGGCTCGTAGCTAAGGGCTATGCACAACATCAAGGTATTGACTTTGATGAAACATTTTCACCTGTTGCTCGCTTCGAAACAGTGAGAACTCTATTGTCCTTAGCTGCTAAGTTGAATCTGCCAGTCTTTCAATTTGATGTGAAATCTGCATTTTTAAATGGGGACTTAGAAGAGGAAGTTTATGTGAGTCAACCTGAGGGCTTTGTTGTGAGTAACAATGAGAACAAAGTGTATAGGCTCAAGAAGGCGCTATATGGGTTAAAACAAGCGCCGAGGACCTGGTATAAAAGAATTGACTCATATTTCTTGCAAAATGGTTTCATAAGGAGTGAAAATGAGCCCACATTATATGTGCAAAAGCATGATAATGGTGTTTTTCTAGTTGTCTGCATTTATGTTGATGACATGATTTATTTGGGGTCTTGTGAAACTCTGGTTGCTGAATTTAAGTCATCGATGATGAAAGAGTTTGAAATGTCAGACTTGGGAATTTTGCAATATTTCCTTGGGCTTGAGGTGAAGCAGGTTGAAGATGGGATATTTCTATCGCAGCACAAGTATGCAAGAGATCTTTTATTCAGGTTTGGGATGCACAATTGCAGAGCAGCAGGAACACAAATGATAAATTGCAGCTTGAAGATGGTACATGGTACAGAGGTTGTTGATCCAAGTTATTACAGAAGCTTGATAGGTGGGCTGAATTATTTGACACATACTTGACCAGATATCATGTATTCTGTGAGTGTGTTGTCTAGGTACATGCATAATCCTACAAAGCAGCACCTAGGAGCAGCAAAAAGGGTGCTACGCTACGTTGCAGGAACTGTTGATTTTGGGCTTTGGTATTCAAAGGAAGCCAATTTCAGCTTGTTTGGCGACACTGATAGTGACTGGGCAGGTTGTGTAGATGATAGAAAAAGCACTTCTGGTCATGTTTTTAGCTTGGGCTCTGCAGCAATTTCTTAGAGTTCGAAGAAGCAGGATGTGGTGGCGTTGTCGACATCGGAAGCAGAGTATGTAGCTGCAACTTCCGCAGCATGTCAGGCCATTTGTTACGAAGGTTACTGGTTGATGTTCACTATAAGCAAGATGGTGCAACGAAATTTTTTTGTGACAACAAGGCAACAATTGCAATGACAAAGAATCCGGCTTTTCATAGTAGAACCAAACACATAGACATCCGCTGTCATTTCATTCGCAAGTTGGTGGCTGATGAATTAATTTCATTACAGTTTTGTGGAACAAATGAGCAGGTTGCAGACATTCTTGCAAAGTCACTGTCATACGCCAAGCATGAGTATTTCAGAATGAAGATGGGAGTCACAAGTTTTGAAGCAAGGGGGAGTGTTGTTTAATGCTTCAAAATTACTTAGTCAAATCAACTCCTACTTTCATGTTTTTTCAAGTCCTAGTTTTTAGTTACAGAGTGGTCATTTGTCTATTTTTATGTTATGAGTCATATATGGACATGTTCTTCCACTTTATTAGGGTAATTACGTAAGTTGTGGAGTGAGTTTGTTAGCAGGTAGTCTATATATTGGCTACTGATGTTCCGTTTTTTAATGTGATGAAATCAAGTTTATTTCTCCTCATTTTATTTTCTTGGCTTATAGCTTTCTACTCCAACATGAGGTTGCATGGTAAAGCCTTGGAAAGCAAGAAATGCGAAAAGAAGAGCTGCTGCTTTGTTTTAGGTCCTACGTGCATGAAGAATAACATTTACGTTCTAAGGGCTATTGCCTTATTTTTCCAACTTACCATTACCTTCCAGGCTTCCTACTTGATCAAGGAATAGCTTTCGGAGCTGATGGATACCTTTGACACTCTCTACAAGAAGAAAACCCAGAATGAGTTGAGAGCTTAAGATGAACTTAATTGAGCTTCCTTGGTTGTGTCTTGTTCTTCTAAGACCCTTGATACCCCTGTATCTCTACTTCATCTTGTGATTTTGACATATGGACATCATACATGTGTTTAGGTGTCTGGCATAAGTGCTTTTATAACAAATTAGGGACTGACAAATGACATGCTAGTTTTTTGCTCGTCAAATTAGTAACAAAGGACATGCCAGTTAATCTTTCTGCGGAGTGCCTCTGGCAGTGATAAACATGCTGATATAGGCAACACGAACCGGGGGATTGGTGTCAGGGTAATTGCTATGGAAGCATCAAATAGAGAATAATGTCCAAAATGTGTTTCTATGTCGACTGCATGGTTAAGGATTCATAGAACTCACTGAATTTATATTTTTCTTGTCTGAAGTCTGAGAAGTCAAAAAAGGCGGGTGATATGCCAACAACTACTCTGTTGATTGACTTTTTGAAGAGCTCATATGGAGAATTTTCTAGCATCTCACTTCTTGAGGAAGACATGAATTTCAATTCTCGAGCAACTTCTCTCTTGGTATGTCCTTTCGAGTTTGAGTAAATTTAGCAACTGGTTTACATTCCTTCTGCTCTGATGTGACTAAACTGCTTAGTTGAACCCATACAAGTGTGTGATCGTAATAGACTATTTTCTGGATTTCCAATGCTTCAACATTACTGCTTGGGCTGCTTGTGACTGCAATATTCAATGGCTATTGCTAAATATTCTTGCTAAGAAAGGTGTTCAGTACCCGTTTGGCAAAGCTTTACCAACTTCTATTTCACCCCCTCACATCCTTCCTCCACCTCCTCTTCCACTTCTAACTTTACTAAGTTATAAAGGGGGCTAAAAGTAGAAGCTCCAAATTGTAGTTTGTACTTCTAGTCCCATTGTAAATTTTACAAGTTAAATGTGGAGTAACAGGTGGAGGAAGAGAGGGGTGGTAAAGGAGGGATGTGAGGAAATAGGAAGTTGGTAGAAGTTTGGCCAAATGGGCAGTTTAGATGCCTGTCATAAGTCGATATAAATTTGTAGGGATATGTTGAGCAACCTCTGAATTAACAACGGAACAAATTCTTATGTGTGTTATGAAACTAGCCAATGCAGTTGACTACAACTTGTTTCCATCTTAGTATGATTGTTGGTACTTTTTTTATCTTTATAATTGAGGATGTTAAAGCAGACTTTACCTCGTATATTCATTTGTTTAGTTACTAGAGGGTCAAATATCCAGCATGATTATTAATTTGTGCCCTAGCTGTGTATGATACTGAAACTGCATATTTGTTGTTGAATATAGGAGATTAGAAAGAAAAGTTGCTATCTTCTTGTGGCGACAGACCTGGCTGCAAGGGGAGTTGATCTGCCAGAGACAACACATATATACAACTTCGATTTGCCGAAAAGTGCAGTGCATTATTTGCATAGAGCTGGGAGAGCTGGTAGGAAACCATTCTCAGACGACAAATCTGTTGTCACCAGTATTATAGCTCCGGAGGAGAATTTTGTGTTACGCCGTTTTGAAAATGAATTGAAGTTTCGTTGTGAACAGTACTTCCTCTGATATTAGCTCAATTTAGTATTCATTCTTCCAGTATGTATGGTTTTTCTTTTTTCTTTTTTCCCTCTCTCCTTTTGTAAATTAAAAATCTTGTTTTTATTATTATTATTATTATTATTATTATTATTATTATTATTTTTTTTTTTTTTTTTTTTTGGTTGGGGGGGGGGGGGGGGGGAAGGGGGCTTCTTCTGATTTTGTTGGCTTTAGTATTGTGTTTGTTGCAGCATTTAGCCCTCATTTGCTTAGAATATAATACTCCCTCCGTCCCACCATTACGTGGACATTGTATGCATTACACTGTCTAACTCAAACACATATTTTTATGAGTAACTCTCTTGTACAACCGTCTAACCGTTAGACGACTTAATTTAAAGGTGACTTTTCGTAACTTAAGGGTTATTTTTAGTGTCTTAGGGGCTACTTTTATACAACTTGACCCAATTTAGTAATAACTTTTCGCAATTTAGTGTCTACTTTTATCGACTTAGGGCTTACATTTTTATGACTTAGGTAATTTTATAAAGTTACTATAAGATATAAAAAGTAGCCCCTAATTGGCTAAAAATAACCCATAAATTACAAAAAGTCACTATTATATTCGGTCGTCTAACGATTAGACGGTTGTACACAAGAATTTGTCTATTTTTATACTATTCATTTCCAAAAAATACATAAATGACACCCATTTATCTCCACCATCAATCTATTTACCCATTTTAATAATTATTTTTCTTTATCTTTTTCTCTACATATCAAATTTTATCACTTCTTTAGCTTTAGAGTGAATAGTACAATGTCCACGTAATGGTGGGACGGAGGAAGTACATCACATTATTAAGTTGAGTAGAGGTGGAAAGAACGGAAATAGAGGAGCGTTATCATAATTGTATAACCTATCTATATTATAATTGTTCAAGTTTAACAAAACATTACTACATGATTACATTTAACTTTAACAATGAAAAATTAACACCATTACTACCAATTATGGCCGAACAGACGGGAATGCTCTCAACTTCGGAATTTAATACTAGTACTAGTACTTTCAACTTTTATCCCATCAAACAAAATTGCGCTAAGGTAGTCACCAAATTTTATTAAAACTCGCCGGAAAATTAATATTACTTCCAAAAAGCATATTTTAAATCATTAATATGCATTTTTCTTATTCAAATTATTTAACCAAAATGAACTTTGAAATTACAAGAAAAGAAATAACATCACAACACTCACTTTCCCACATTTTTCACATTTCTTCTCTAAAAAAACAATTGGTGAATGAATGACACAAATTTGGGTTGAAGTTGTGCAATAGTTACCCTAACCCTGTTGTGTTTGATTTAAGTAAGAAAATAACATATTAATGAATTAAAATGAACTTTTTGGCAAAAAAAATATATTTTCCCGTTGAGTTTTAATGAAATATGGTGACTATGTGCATTTTTGTTTGACGGGGTAAAAGTTTGGAGTATTGGTATTAATTCTAAAAGTTTGGGAGTGTTTCCCTTTGTTCAGCCATAGTTGGGAGTATTGGCGCAATTTTATTTTTTTTTAACAATAATAAACAATTACAAGTCTTATGAGTAAGACCAATCGTGATCATCATTTTAACTATATTTTTTTTTTGACAAAGTTCAAAATACATATGAAAAATGCTTGAAAAAGGAGCCACACCCGATCTTGCACTAACAGTACAAAGCAGTGTCTCCTACTAGTGGAAAACTAAACGAAACATTAACATAGTAAGGAGAAAGCAAGACAATCTTCTTCCTTGGGGGAATGGGCTATTCATCAAAGTAGCAAGGGGAAGACTCTCGCTTTAAACCAACTTGGTACCTGCAAACACAAACATTGTTAGGAGGAGAACTTTTGCTCGTAAACTTGTTGAGATTATGACGTCTTCCAAGTGTCCTAAAGTTGGGTGAAGGGAGCATTAATGGAGGGGAACCTTCTTGAACCTTGGTCCATGATTTTCTATGGGTGGAGAATGAAACATAACAGTATGACACAATGAGTCAGGTGGCGGACAATCAACTGGAGAAATTGCAACATTGCTATAGTGATCATCCGTATCCATTACTGACTGTGAAGAACCAAACATATTAGAAGAGACCTCCTCATTATTAGAGTAAACTGAAATCTCTGAGTTATCTGTGGCCACATCCATAAAATTCATCATATCATACTTGAGTGAAATGTTGTTTTTAAGTTGTGAATTCATGTAAGTGATATCTTGCTTTTTAATATCACCAAGTTCCTTCCCTTGTGAGCTTCCTTTGGGAGAACTGAGAATGCAAAATTGTATAACAAACAACTTCTTATTAAAGAAGCATGCAGGCTTCTTTTTCTCAACAAGATTTAGGTATTTGGATCGTGAAAGATGAATAGTGGAGTCTAGCCTTCGTCAGTTAATAAATCGAATTTTGGAATTCGCGAGATTGTGGTTAACTGTCGGCCCTGTGGCAAACTTGCCTGGTCGAGGGTAATTAGAAGACGAGCCTTGGAGCTCAATCCCCTCTGCTCTTGTGCCCTTTATACAAGAATCAATGTTTGAGACGGAAGAATCATAATCACTAGTTTCCAGATTCAAGTCTCCAAACCCAACAGTTGTTCTACCTTCCATGAATGAACACTAGCTCTAAGAGGTGAAACACACTTCTTCATCTTCTTAGAAGAAACCCAAGAAAGATGCTCACTAAAACTATCGAAGAATTCCCCTATCTCCATCTCTTGATCCGGTTTCCTTTCTATGTTCTTCTTCTCTAAGTCATCCACAACATAAGAAAACACCCCATTTTCAATCAATTTTCAACAATATTAAGCTCCCTTATAATATCCCTGTCATTTGGATTAAAATCCAGAGACTTAAGCAGATCCTTGGGTGTTCCTTGTGTGCCTCAAGAGGAACACCCAAATTCTTAAAAGACATTGCTCTCCTCGAAATATAGCTATGGAATTACCAGGATCAAAGTTCAACACTATAGAGGTAAATTTCATATCACTTTCATAATCATGAAGCTTCAGAGCACAAGCTGACAAATTCAAGTTTAAAGACAAAGCCATATCACGGAACAAGCTATCATCATCCTTGGCCAAAACTGATGATTTCAAGAGCTCTGGCATAATAAGAAAAAGTATGGATAAATGGATGATTTTTGAACGAACGAATACCTTCCTCATTGCATTCCCTAGCATGAGCCCAAATGAGTTGAGTATTATCGGTCTCCATGAGTGATGAAAGTAACTCATCTTCACCCTCTTCATCACTACCCTTATAGTGGTCCAACAAGGAGGCAAGACATGANAGCAAACAAAAGTCCTTAAGAAACTACTCTAAAAAGCAGCCATAGAAGTGATAGAAGACTCAAAGGCTCTAAAATACAGAAGAAGGTGATTCTTGCTAGCCTCAGTGCTTTGGTGTATCTCATATGGAAAGCAAGGAACTCAGCTAGAGTGGATAGTTGTGTGGTGCGCCCCAAACAAGTCATGAGTAGCTTGAAAGAAATCATCAAACACAGAATTCTGGCCCTTTATAAACTCAAGATGACAAGTAGAGATATGAGTTAGTTTTTGAAGCTTTATAGTATGCAAATAGTTCTAATGGTAGCTCAATTTTGATAACTATGTCGGCTTGTGGAGACACTTCCTAGAAGGTAAGCCCCTCCCTACATATTCTTGTAAATGAATTTTGATGTTAATTGTCAGTTTGGTAATGAAATCATATTATCATTTACCCAAAAAAAAAATAGAACAGCCATAAATTAGCTAATTCTGGAGGATAAGGATCCAAAACCCTAGAAGTAGAAAGATGAAATTACTCACAAATAGGCCATAGATGGCTTGAAAGTAGACCTGGCAAAACAGACCCGAACCCGATGACCGGAATCGAATAATCCGAACCAATACCTGATTTTTGACCCGAACACAGTACCCGAAAGTTGATCCCAAACCCAAAACCACCCGAATCGAACCGAAACCGACCCGGGTCTATGATTCGTATCCGTTTGAGATGCGATCAGAACCCGAACCCGAGCCGAAAAACCGAAAGTGGCCCGAACTTAACACAACCCGAATTTTGATGACCCAAACTCAAACCGAACTGAACCTGAATCGCACTCGAACCTATTACTAATCCTAACCAAAGAAAATCCGAAACTTGGTAACTCGAGCTGAACCAAACTTATCCGACCAACCCTAAACTTGCTTTACTTTTTTTTTTTTTTTTTTAAACTATTTGCATCATTTATAATATATAATCTTACTATCTCATCTATTTATCAATTAATTCAAAACACATATACATATATGTTAGCACCCAATTTTTATTGAAGCCCGATGACGAGTTAAATTAAAATCGGTTATACAATAATACGGAATCGGATCAATGACAGATTGTTAGCCCAAACACATAGCCTAGAAAATGACCCTAAAACGCCCGTCAAAATACTCAGAGTGCCCGTCGGCCTCCGCCTGAGGAAGACTTTTGTTTTC
>BSSO01007545.1:0-10892 GCA_030267885.1 Mesembryanthemum crystallinum | reverse complement strand
ACGAATAAATTCGTGTAGGTGCTCCCCAGGAGGCTTGAACCCGTGACCTGGTGTATAAGCCAAAGCTTGTTTACCAGTGGGCCAACACCTCTTGGGTCACTATTTAGTCAATTTATGTCATAATACATCACTAATAATTTTATCAAATCTAGCTCAGAGAGTACTCTGATATTAAAAAGCAATGTAATCTCACTTATATTAGACACATCAAATAACTCGCAGAAATATCTTCTTCTGTGTATTTGATTTATAAGTTCCGAACTTTCACTTAAATTTTTTATCATGGACAATTTCTCTTCCTTGATGACATAAATTACGCAAACGAAACTAATTCCCCGTGTAGACGATCTTATTTTATTAGACAATATACCCACACACTTGCGGGTGTATCAGAAGACTGCGCAAAGTCAAACGTAAAGGGTATTTTTGGAACGGAGGGAGTAATAAAATATCCTTAATTTGAAAGGCAGGTCTTAATACCTATTAGGAACAAGATATATATAAATTATCCTTCATCCTAATTTTGTCGGGGAATGTGTTGCATTATGAATTTGTAACACCCCAAGTCGCATATCAATTTGAGGTTGTGATTAGTTTATAAGTAATATAATAATCCAATCGCTTAAACAACAAGTTAGATCATTCCTTTTTGGGAGCAATTATTACATGGTGCGGGACCAATGCTCCCTCTGTCACATAATAAATCAACTTCAAATCACCCATAAAAGATATGGTAAATATCGTGTTATGTGAGAGAATGGACCATAGGTCCGGGACCATACAATAATTTCTCCATTTTTGGGTTTAAGTGAACCTTTCTATAACCCATTTGGAAATTTCCCACCGTAGTGAGTTGTTTGGCGATGGACTAAACTATTATATATACATGGTACAATATATAAGGAATTTATTTTGTTAAGAGATAACAATTGGTGTTTTACGAAAGGGTAAACTTCTTATTTGTCTTAAAATGATTTCCTCCCTACTTGGTTTTAAAATTGATTTTCTAAACGACAAGTCGTGGTTCTACTTTTTGATTGAGCCCGATCCCATAAAAACTTTCCCGTAAATCTAAGTATCACACATGGCCTTATCGCTTAGAGCATGGTTCCAACATCCAGGCACCTTCGGGACCTTGGTCACATGTTGGAATTGGGTTGAACTTGAACAATACCCGTCTTAGTAACATCTTTGCTGGGCTCACGTCTCTTAGTTAGCATTCTCTTCAGTCTCCAGTCTTGACACAAATTAACTTGTGAGAATAATTTTGGCAGTTTACTCTATAATTAATTAGATGCCTAATTAAAAGTGACTGCCATAAGAGGCCAAAAATTAAAGCACATTTTCCACAGAGGAATTTACTTGCAATGACACGTGCTTAGCTAATTAATGAGCTCCCATAACTTTGAAAGTGAAGTGAAGAAGAGATGGGAAATAAGTAACAATGAGCATACTCTTGCGACTCTTGTGATGTTGGACGGTAAGAAGATTCAAGAACTTTGTTATCACTCGTATTCCTTAGTGAGTCATTTTAGATGAGTGGAACTTTAAGTTCGGTAAAAATTTCTACTTTTTGTATCAATTGAACTAATAGAAAACATAACTATTGATCGAGACTTTAACTAATTTAAACTTTTGGTTGAGTTAGTTTATTTACACAAATAACTTTTAGAATTTCCCAAAAATTTAGGTGCATTCATCTCAACTCACCTGACTAATCTGCATTCAGTGAAGTTCACTTTAGCAAAGTATATAACTTACTTTTTCCTCTCACATATTACTATTCATTCAGTGCCGATTTAAAGCTCAATTCCATTCAGTTTCGATCGTCACAGTTAAAGTAAACACACTCTAATACTCTCATTATGCGAATTAGTACATCTTATTGAAACATACAGCTTCAAATGATGAACCAAACAACCACTTTCATGAACTTGCATTCAAACAAGTAAATTGGATTGAAGACTAGTACAAGTAGTACGTAGAAGAATAAATAAATGAAGCAACCGAAAAGTCTATGGTAGCTTCTGTTTGGGAATGGGAAAGGAAAGAGTACATTGAGTGACAAATGCCTAGAGAAAAAGAAAAAGAAAAAGAAAAGAAAAGAAAAGAAAAACATGCAAGAGAAAGCCGCCCTTTTTACTTGGACCTAACTACTAACCTTAATGATGTGAGGGGGCCAACAGTAGTAGATTAACATCCACACCTAATTAGAAAGAGGGAGAATAATAATAATATATAAAATATAAAAATAAAATTAGTAAACTTGTATTACTAACATCTCCACGTGTCCTAATCACATCCTTGATACCTACAAGTGAGATGGGAGAAAAACAAAAAAAAATAAAATATTGAGCCATCTATATCTTAGTTTGATTGTGTTTTTTTTTTTTTTTTTAATCAATCGTATGTATCTTGTCCGAGGGAGATATAAAGATCACTATAATAAGTTTACGTATAATAGGGAAAGGGAAATCAAGTTCGAGACCTAATATATTTAGGGTATTATAGTTTTAACCATTATGTCAAGACCTTATTGATGTCTTCTTAGTAACTTTAGCCATGTTTATTTTGTCATTGTCATTTATTATTTAGTTTAGTTCACTTTAATTTAGTACATCGAATTCAACTCACTTGAAGACATATAAAATTACAAAAATTATTATTATTAAGTTTCAATGAAAGGAACAAATCTTAATAAATGAAAATGCTTATGAGTATATTATACATGGCATATAGACAAAATAATACAAAAGCTCAAAAGATAAATGTATTTTGGTATATATAGACTCATAAATAAGCTTAAGGTATGATTGTAACTTTTAATGCAGGAAAATAGATATTGTTTGTATGGACCACATCATTTAATGTTTAAATTAGGTAGATATCATTTTAAATTAGGTAGAGAATATGAGTAAATCTCTATATACTCCCAAAAAAGAAGTCAATTTTGGAGAAAATTCAGTTCAAACTTCGAAAACAAAAAAACACCAAATGTCAAAATATACCTCACAAAATAAAATTCCAAACTAACTAAGCAAACTACTCTTTTCACTACTAGAAGCCAATAACCATAATATTTTTGTTTTAAAAATGATTTATGATTTATGATTTATGATTTATGATTTATGCATGTAATAATAAATGTAGATCAAAGTTCAAACAAGAAATGGCAGACGTGTTGACATGAGAGTTGGCAGTTTTAGGTGACCTCTCTTCCACCCTCCCCTCCCTCCCCTCCCCCTTTTAGAAATAAGTAAACCTCTAACTCAACTCCCCTCATCTCATCTCACCCACATATTCACATTCACACTTTCAAAAAAAAATAAAAAATAAAAAATAATTATTTTTTTAAAAAAAAAAATTTAATACAATATCAAACCACGTTACTCTATCCTATGGAGTATATAAATTTCTCACCGCTTACTTCCATTTGCTCAAGTGAAACAAAAAACCCAAAAAAAAGGAGCAACCCATCTCTTCTCAAATTCTGGAAATAATTCACTCAAGTTTCCCAAATAGTGCCTCATTTTCATGTGAGAAACAAGATACTTAGTGACATATCCCATCCCATCCCATCCCATCATCACCCAAACACGCCCTTAGCTTTCATCTTCAACACCCAAAAAAGAAAAAAAAAAAAAAAAAAAAAGTTTTCATCTCATCTCATATAGTCATATCATCCCAAACAGTGCCTTAGCAAAAGTGCTTTCCTTTCTTTTCTCTTGCTATAAATACAAAGAGAGTTGCAAAGCTGGAGATATTAAGAGGAGGAGGAACCAAAATGTCTCGCGTCGTAGACGATAATTCTTCGGTCACATCCTCCCCTAATCTCTTACCTTATTTCCCAGCCTCCTCGGCTGCGGCCGTCTCATACAACAACTACAACAACAACAACAACAACCATCACACCATGGATATCGAATCCGGCGGCAACGGCCGCCGCGCGTCGATCTCACCCACTCTCGGCCAGCTCCTGAAGCGCGTGGGCGACGTCCGGAAGGAGGCCACGGGCGATGAAACTCCTGTACACGACCACGCGCTTGCCATCGCGTCTGAGCCACGCGCCTTGCCTTTTGTCCTCCGGTTTTCTAACCTCACCTACAACGTCAAAATCCGCCGTAAGTTCACTCTCTCCAACACCGTCAATGCCAACAGTAATCCTCCCCGGAACGGCACCGTTTTCTCACAAACGAAGACGCTGCTCAACGACATCTCCGGTGAGGCGCGTGACGGTGAAATCATGGCGGTGTTGGGCGCCAGCGGGTCGGGGAAATCAACCCTTATCGACGCGCTAGCGAACCGGATTGCCAAGGGAAGCCTCAAGGGGAAAATAACACTCAATGGTGAACCGTTAGAGTCACGCCTTTTGAAAGTCATAAGTGCTTATGTTATGCAAGATGATCTCCTATACCCCATGTTAACTGTTGAAGAAACGCTCATGTTCGCAGCCGAGTTTCGGCTCCCTCGGACGCTCACCCGGTCAAAGAAGAAGGCGCGTGTGCAACAGCTGATCGATCAGCTGGGGCTGCGAAACGCGGCGAAAACGATCATTGGTGATGAAGGCCATAGGGGAGTGTCCGGGGGAGAGAGAAGGAGGGTGTCGATTGGTATCGACATCATCCATGATCCCATTATATTATTCCTGGATGAGCCTACGTCGGGTTTGGACTCGACGAGTGCGTACATGGTGGTGAAGGTGCTTCAGAGGATTGCTCAGAGTGGGAGTATTGTTATCATGTCGGTTCATCAGCCGAGTTATCGTATCTTGGGGTTGTTGGATAGGCTTATATTTTTGTCCCGCGGGCAGACCGTGTTCAGCGGTTCGCCCGTGGTGTTGCCGGATTATTTTGAGGAGTTTGGGAGTCCGATACCGGAGAATGAGAACCGGACTGAGTTCGCACTTGATGTGATCCGGGAGCTTGAGGGGTCACCCGGTGGGACTAAAGCTTTGGTTGATTTTCATAAGCAGTGGCAATGCAAGAGGCGGGGTGCGGGCGCGGGCGCGGGCGCAGACAGTTGCGCAATTGAAGGCGCCCCGCAGGACAGCCGCGGGGGGCTGTCCTTAAAGGAGGCGATAAGCGCAAGCATTTCGCGAGGCAAGCTCGTGTCCGGTGCCACCAACACCGACGCCAGCCCAGCCTCGATGGTCCCCACATTTGCTAACCCGTTCTGGACCGAGATCTCGACACTCTCAAAACGGTCCATCATGAACTCCCGCAGGGTCCCGGAGCTGTTCGGGATCCGTGTAGGGGCGGTTTTAGTCACCGGCTTCATCCTAGCAACAATGTTTTGGCAGCTCGACAACTCCCCCAAGGGCGTCCAAGAGCGTCTAGGGTTCTTCGCTTTCGCCATGTCGACAACCTTTTATACTTGTGCTGACGCTCTCCCAGTCTTCCTCCAGGAAAGATACATCTTCATGCGAGAGACCGCCTACAATGCCTACAGGCGGTCCTCGTACGTCCTATCCCACGCCCTCACCTCGCTCCCGGCCCTCGTCTTTCTCTCCCTCGCCTTCGCCGCCACCACCTTCTGGGCGGTCGGCCTAGACGGGGGCGTATCCGGATTCTTCTTCTACTTCGGAATCATCTTAGCCTCTTTTTGGGCAGGCAACTCGTTCGTGTCCTTCCTCTCAGGTGTCGTCCCACATGTCATGCTCGGCTACGTAATCGTAGTCGCAATCCTAGCCTACTTCCTCCTCTTTTCGGGTTTCTTCATCAACCGTGATCGTATCCCCAACTACTGGATTTGGTTCCACTACATTTCCCTTGTCAAGTACCCCTACGAGGGCGTCTTGCAAAACGAGTTCCAGGATCCTACAAAATGCTTTATCCGAGGCGTACAAATTTTCGACAACACTCCCCTTGGGGCTGTCCCTGAGGCCATGAAGGTCCGGTTATTGCAGACCCTGAGCGGGTCGCTAGGGATGACAATCACACCCACAACATGTGTGACCACAGGGGTTGATATTTTACAGCAACAAGGGGTGACTGACCTTAGTAAATGGAGTTGCTTGTGGATTACTGTTGCTTGGGGGTTCTTCTTTAGGATCTTGTTCTACTTCGCCTTGTTACTAGGGAGCAAGAACAAGAGAAGTTAAACAACAAGAAAACATGAAATTGTAAAAATATGGGGTAAAAAAAATGGAGGTAAAGTAATTAGTACACTATGTACTACTGTAATTTGTTAATTATTACTACTACTGTTGCTTAATTACTTGATTAGGATGGGTCATTGGGTTGGGGGTTTTGGCTGATCATATCCTGATCTTTTAATTTGTGTGTTTTTTTTGGAATTATTTTGTTTAAATATTTATTTTACTCTATTCAATTTGTTGTACTCTTTTTAATTTCTTGAGATTTATTAAGTCAATGGGAAGTTAATTGGCCGTTGGGAAGTAAGGTGGAGTTTGGTGAAGAACTGTTGCATAAGTTGCTGATGCTAAGAAATAATCAAATTTAATTCCATTCATTCCGTTCAACTATATCTTCCTACACAATTTGACAAGTGAACCTTATAGTAGTGGTACTTGTAATTTGATTTCATATGGGTGTTCACCAACAACCAACTGTATTTTGTGTTATTTGGAGTATATAAATTAGGATTTTGTCCCTTAGCTTATCTCATTTCACCGCATTTACATTACACACCAATTAATGGGTGTTCATTTCACCTTACCGAATCGCATCTCAAATCTTTCATTTTAGTTCTGTTCAATTCAAGTCGTTCAGTTTAATTTAGTTTAGTCCAGTTCATGTACTTTAAGCCAAAATGAAAACACCCTAAATGTCACATATCTCATAGTTTGTTTTCGTTATGTAATGATTAAAAAAAAAAAAAAAAGTTATAACTTAATACTTATCAAATTGTGTAAATGCAGAAATTGTGCATCCTCTATTTTCTCTCGAAGATATAACTATTAACAAGTTTTCTACACAGAGGAATTCCATCTAGTTTAGACAACTATAAAGTAGTACAAAGTAGATGATCTTAAATGAGATGACCAATAAATTAGCTAACCAATTTGACACTCCGTTACCTTCTATTAGCACATATACTAACACAAGTCGGTTTAATTTCGTGTCAATATGGATTGCCTATTTTCTGAAACCAAATGGTTAAATAATATTGGTGACAAACTTGGGCTAGTTTGATTTAGACACTTAAGGAAAAGTCATGGGGTCATGGAAACAAGTTTTGGATGACAATGACTTAAGGGCTATGTTTGGCAAAACGAGCTAATAAGGTGCCTGATAAGGTAGTAGCTACTCAAAAAATAATTTAAAATTGCTGTAAAGTAGTAACAAACTAGTTAGTTGAAAAGTTAGTTTTTGTGAAAAACTTGTTGGAATAGCTTCTCAAAACTAGTTGAAAAAATTCAATGCAAATTGAGAGCTAAAAGATGAAAATAGTCCGATAAACTGTTTGGTTGCTGAAAAAATGAAAAACTAGCTGATAGATGAAAAGGTAGCTGAAACTAAAAAAAGTAGCTGATTTTTGCCAAAGATAGCCAATGGCACAAGCTTACAACTCCATGCATGTTAAATCACACATACATACAACATATATATATATATAGCTTAGAGTTTGGTGTGCCTTTATTTTACATATGTACATACTTCACTTTCTTGAGATTCATTAATGGATTGTGATATTGTTGCAATATAAGTATTAAAAATCATGGAGAATTGAAAGCTAGTACCACAAACATTGAAAAGGGATTTTGGCCTAATTACTAGTTGCAAGTAGTTGGCCAAGTCTTAGCAAACAGCTGTTTTTATTGGTGCATACGTTTTGACTTGTACGAGAAGAAATGAATTCAATACCCACAACTAATTAATCTAAGTAGATGGTAGAGTAATAACTATCGTAGAATTTGAGGTTTCTTATAGCCAAAATCATTTTTGCATTAGATTTGAGATTGAATTGTATTTAATTAATACACTAATTCTAGTGTTTTCTTCCTATACATATATAATTGAGCTTTATTTTAATTAAAGTCATCTTAATAACTATTCAAGTTTTTCATTTTTTGTGTAGGGGAAAGGTTTTTCTTAGCTCATCACCGGAAAAAAAGATTGTAGATGGCCGGGAGGACAAGTACATCTAGATGCATTCAGCTAAAATTGTAGATGGTAAGTTACCATAGGTAAAAATTAGACGGTCGCACAATACTTTAGAGACTTCAATTCAATTAGTTCAATAAGCGTACAAATTTAACCAAAAGTTTTGTTTGAGGTTCAATTAGTGTTATATTCTTATTACGTCTGCTCATGTGAATGTCCTTTGGGCTTGAAGTATATAGGGATAGGTATGGTCCACTAATATCTTGTGCGTAAATGCTTCATAACTAGAGTATGTAGAGACAACCAGAATTTGAACTTAAGACGGATACCATGGCGAAAGCCAACCATTGTCCCACACGCAAGTAGACCCCTTGGGTTGTGGGAAGAGAAATACCGATGCTCCCTACAATTTGATATATTCAACATTTACACAGCTTTCATTCAACTTCAAACCCAGCAATGAAAATATTTTGAAGTTACTAACTCAGCGATGGAATTTGTAACTCCATTGTTAACTATATATTTCCATTACAATCAAAATCATACGTTAATATTCTTTATTTACAACAACGGATTCCTCAATTCCGTCACTAAGTAGCAACGGATTTTTTAAATAAAAAAATCGTTGCTATTTTGCCTTTCTTTTTGTAGTAAATGACTTTGCACGGATTTCAGTACTTTTTGACGCTTCTTATTATGTAAAGCTCGTGGTATTATTTTGTTAAATGTCATCAAGAAAGAGGAATTTTCCATGGTCAGAAACTATATGAGCAAAAGTTCTGAAATCGGTTCTTAAATACATAATAGAAAAAACCATATTTGTGAGTTATTTGATGTATCTAATAGAAATTAAGTGAGATATCTTTACATTACATGTTAATATAAGAGGTACTCTTAAGGTTTAATAAAACGCTTGTGATGTATTATGACATTAAATGGATCACTAAATAGTGACATATCAACCTCTTTTTAATTGCATCGTTAGGTCAATTAGACTAATAAATTGATGATATAATTGACACTAATATGAATTTAGAACAAGACACTCATTATTATAGCAGCAATACTTGGCGACTAAGTTTGAAAATTAATTCAGCACATCATGGAAGTTAACTGTCACTCTACGCTTTATAAATATTGTTGAGATTTGATTAAAATGCGCAAATATTGTGTTAAGAAGAGAAATTTTCAATTTGATCTCTAAATTATCTCAATGGTAGTTGCTATGGAGTATTGTTGTTAATTTGTCATATATCTTTCGATTGTTGTTAATTCGATCATAGAAACTGAGCTGTCACATCGTTTTCTAGTTTTCAGATTTCTTATTTAAGAGTTACACTATTTATATTTATTTTTGGAGTACTCTAGGCATATTATTGTAATGTCATGATATTTAACCGATATTTCATTATATTTTATCATATCTCACTTAAAAGTTTCCCATATATAACGTATAGAAATATAGATAAATCATCGTTCTAAACAATGTTGGAGTTAACTATACAATGAGGACCTCAACTTTACAAAATTTTGTTTCGAGGACCTGTACTTTTATTTTGATCGTTAAGGATCTGTATTTAATTATTGAACCAAAATGCCCTCATCTCACTATTACACAAAAAGTTCTTCTTCTTCTTCTTTTTTTCTTTTTTGTATAGCTTGACTCTTCATTGTTTTTATTTTTGTTTTTTTGTCCTTTTATTATTTTATCTAAGGTAAATCATTAAAGTATACTAAGATTTAGCCTAAATACAAATAGGTATACTGACATTTCAATAAATTATACTGAGTTATACAACTTTTGATTAGTTGATTAAAATGCTTAATCCGGTGACCAGTAAGGAAAAGTCCAAAATGCACCTGGAAAAGGCGAGATCTGTCCCTCCTAAATAACATTAATACTAGGGATATTTTGGTCAGAAATTCGTTCATTGGACTAGAAATTTGAAACTCTAGTGACGTTATCTTTGATTCATCATAGTACCTCAATAAAATAGGATGCGGCATTGCAATATATTCAGATTTTTGAATGCAAAACTTTCTTTCAACTAATCTATATGAACATTGAATTACATTTTGCCATTTCTTTTTTCAAGTAAAATAAAAACAAATTACAAAGTGCTCAAAATAATCATTGGAGTAGTAAATTTGATAAATTGGAATTCAATAGGACCTTTTCATTTTATAAACTCTGTTCATTTGAAATTACTTTCTAGTCACTTCCAACTTAAGAGAGTGTAGTAATCAAATAAATTGTCTTTTCCCCTATTTTTCACACATGATTGATAACCCAATGATTAAATACCTTGTTAGTTAAGGCATACTAATTGAATGATAGCATTCTTATCATATAATCATGAAAATCTTGTACTTGATAATTGCTAGCTTTTGTCAATTCCACTTCGATCTAATATAATTCTTGTTCTTGTTTTGTCTAAAGGACAACCTTCATTTAACCTGCCAGTTTGCCAACACCTTAAACCCATGTGCGTGGCTTCCACAATTTCGCCCTCATTAATTATATATATGCACTTATGTGAATATTGACCATATCTGTAGCACTCTCGTAGTACCAAAAAGTTTGTCCAATTTTAAAAGTCGTGACTTATGTGAGTCACGGTTTTCAAAGACGACAAATTTATTACTCTCTCTATTTTTTAAAGATTTTCAAGTTTAAGAAAGGTAAAAAAAATAAGGTAACATCTTTTATTATGTTGTCCTTCATTATGTTTTTAAATTTCACCCAATCACCATCGATATTTGTTTGCCTAATTTAGAAACTTAACAAGTTTTTTGAGACATCCCAAAATAGAAATTTTGACAACC
>BSSO01007544.1:0-10895 GCA_030267885.1 Mesembryanthemum crystallinum | reverse complement strand
TGGTTTTATTTCCATTTTGAGATTGCATCTATAATCCTATAACTGCACGCCACGATTATTAATTATTTTCACATGCAACGCAAAACGCAATGCAATCATCTTTTTGGTACTTTTACTGGATCATACATGGTGCAACTAGTACAAATAAATTTAAGTAGTGCATAAAAGAGTTTGTTTTAGAAAACTTCATTATAGAATTGGTGTTAATATAGACTATAGAGTACATCATACTCTACCCGGTTTAGGAGAAGGTTATAGAAATCCACAAGATTTTGGGTTAACTAAAAGTTATTTGAGACGATTTTTGAAGAGTTCGATCGGTCTTAATTATGCGGGAAGAAAAGCAATAAGATATCCATTAGTAAGATTATAGAGAAGGTAATTGGACAACAGATTAAATGATAGGTTTAGGATATACTTCTATTGATCCTCTAAATCGCATTCCTTATAGACAACATCACACTCTATTATTGATCTGGACAACATTCTCCAACTTATTACATATCCATTAAACACTAACATAATGCAACAACAAAAAATCGTTCCTATATCCAAAACATATACTCTATCTTATGTCAACATGCATCCCTGTTGTTATACATCTATCAGTACATGCTCGATACATAAACATGGTCTTGGCATATAGTTAACATGTACACGAAAATGCAGCAAAGTTATATACAAATAAACTTACCAATATTCATTAAACTATAATACTTATATATTCTCATCCAAAAAATAAACTTTGATATTTATTAAGTATAGGCCATATTGATCTTTTCAGCAAATTAGAGTCCAACGGAAACAAAACAAGACATAACCTAATTGAATTTGTAAAATGGTTCAAAACTGATTTGTAAATTAGAACGAAATGTAATAGGACAAATTGCAAAAAAGTAACGCTTTTATCTAACAGTTAGACAATTCAATTCATGGGTGATATCTCACAATAGAGGGGTGATTTTTAGCGATTTAGGGTGTGTTCAGTTTGCATGAAAGTACCTGAACTGAACTGAACAACCTGAATTAAACTAAATTGAAAAGAATGACCTGAACTGAGCTGAGCTGAATCGAATCAATAGTAATCTGTGAGAGAAAAGCATGAACGACCTGAACTGAATTGGGCGGAACATAATGGCCTGAAATGGGATTCAGAATAGTGAAATGAACACACCCTTAAGGGTGACCTTTTCCAACTTAGGACCAATTTTTCTAAGATTGCAAATACATTGTAAAATGTCGCTCCTTCTGCTGAAAATCACCCCTAAATTACGGAAAATCATTCCTAAATTGAATGTCTAACAATTAAACGGGTATATCCAATAATCTGGTATTGCAAGATTGGTAACAAGTAAAAAGTAACAACAAAATAAACATGTCCTAAATATTTGTCAATAATAACGTCCATTTGATTCCCCTACACTTCCTTCATGGCCACCGCACTTTTGATATGGTCGGAAGAAGTATGAAAAATTGTGTGATTGTATTGGTTGCCGACTTTAGCTTACTCATCAAAAAGGGTCAATGCCAACAACAATTTCGTGCCTAAAGTAAATCATTGACTTGCTATTGCATGTGAAATTAATGTAGCATAGTATATTAACCAATTAGGTAAGTTACTTGCTATGAAAAAGCCTAATTTGCATGAACTTAATAATCATAATATTAGTATGTAATTAGTTTACCAAAAGTCATCAATTTTATGACCCAATTTGGTGAAAACTTTTGTTGGGGGAGACCATCTAAGAAGATTTTCTTCAAACATGTGATTCTTGTGATTAGAAGAAGAAAGATATATATATGTGTGTACAGATTTTTATCAACCATATATGTCCATATCCTAGCATTGGCCTTCATTAAGGAATCAACAATGCAATTATTGGATCAATAAGGGTCCCATACATGAATAGTGATGTATTTGTCCTAAGCATTTTTGTTTTAGAAAAAGCATAAACATGAAAAATATTCTTTCTATGAGTGACATATAGTATTAGGTAAAATAATGAAGAATTTATTATGTTATTCGCTAACCATGATTGTTCTAGTTGAATTTTGGTGAAAGTATGTTGTTAACAGGGTGGAAAAAAACTATATTTATGGGTTTTAATTGAAGAATATTTCAATGAGACCGGTGTGTGTGGTAAAAGAATACAAGATATTTATGAAAAAAAAAAATATAAAAAACTTGCTAGGACAATTCTTCTAAACTAGATCAAGAATTGCATCTTAATAGTATGTTGTGATCAACCGTACAACGTATTAGTATAATTTTAGTAATTATATGGTACTAGTGTTAATAAGTCAACTAAATTACTTAGTCAACAACATAAAACATACCATTTCAATACAATTATTTATAACCATTTAAATATTTTGTTCATTCAATCATTTTATTTATTTTTGGGTTTAATATAATACGGGTACATTTGATTAATGATCGAGAAGCACAATTTAAGGATATTTATATGTAAATTAAATAAAGAGTATGAGCATATATATTATTTTCTACCTTGAAATTAAATCATCTTCATTTGAGAATTTCTGCAATTATACACGGTCTCTTTTGAATTGTGCTGCGTTTTCTTACTTATTTGTATTGAGATATAGTTTAAAAAAAAAGGTTGACATGTGACAAACATCCATATGGACAATGTATAATTGCATTAAAATCTGAATCTATTATATATTCAATAATATAACATGTTACGTTGCTTATCCTATTTACTTATATCGAACACTTGCCTCGTATATACGTGTATGTTTATGGCAAATGTTAGTAGACATTTGCTAAGCAATTATATCACTACAGTGACTTCTTGATTAGATTTAATAGTGATCAGATCCTAACTACGAATGAATCACGATGACATTATAGAATTAGTACTTTTACGACAGATGGACGAACAACATAGGCCGATTAACTAGTTAATTAAGACACGGAATACATTTATGTCTTCCTGTTCCTCAGTCAGAGACTCTGATTAAAAAAAGTAATCAAGAAGGCATTCTTTTGGCATAGAATCAATCATGAATAGTTTTCACTTTTAAATAATGATTGCTTAGGATTAGAAACCTAATTAGAAGTAAACAAATCCTTAAATCAAGGTCAATACCACAATTAAATATATATAAACTCATCATTCATGTGAAACCACACTTTAAGTAGTATAGTACATAAGTTACATAACCCAATGAAGACTAAAAAGCCTTAAATAACCAAACCCCACCAACACCAAAAAGAATACTAGCAAATTAAACCTAGTAGTAGTAACAAACTATAAAAAGAAACAAACAACACCCCAATAGGGCAAATACTAGTAATATTGAAACCCAAATCACTTCTAAATTTGTTATGTATTTTTTTTTTTTTTTTTTTGGTTAGGCCAAATTGGTGTACTTTTAGAGGTAATTTAACCCAAAAAAAAAAAAAAGAAAAAAAAAAACCATTCACTAATATCAAACGTCCCAATCTGGCCGGTGGCTTGAGACACTGTTTATTATTACCTCTTTCTCTCTCTCTCTCTCGTTTCTCTCTCATCTCTGATTTTTCTCTTCAAAATCTCCATTGATATCACATCTGTCCTTCACCAAACAAAAAGCAGCATCTCCTCTTTCTCTCTCTAGCTTTCTCTCTCTAAGCCGTTTCTTCTCTCAGCTCACGGATTCTCATGGCTGCTGACGGCCGTTATTATTCCCCACTCTCTTTCTTCTTCTTCTTCTTCTTCTCTTGTTGAAATCTCTTGCTCTGTTTTTGAACCCTCTTTGATCAATTGCTCTGTTTTGAAATCTGCTTTGATCGAGGTTATAATCTGATTAAATTTTCTGGGTTTTTTGTTTTGTTACTGGGTTTTTGATTTCTCAATCAAACGAAAAACGAATATGTTTGATCTTAACATGGAAATAGCAGCTAACAACAATAATAATAGCTCAGTAGTAGCTCACAATGACAAGGAGATGATGAAAATGGAGGTAGTTCTAGAAGCTTCTGGAACCAACACCGAGCTCTCCGGCACCTCCTCTGCTTCCTCCGTCGTCAACGTCGCCGCCGATGAGTCTCCCATCTCCGGCGCCGGCGAGTTCGACTTCTTCTCCGGCGAGGGATCCTCGCAATTCGTCACTCGACAGCTCTTTCCGATGATGAACGTCGTCGATGGCGGCGGCATCGACCGATCATCATCATCGGTCGCAGCACCAGTGAGTGTAGCTGGAGGTGGCGGAGGAGAGAGAGAGCTCGAGCTTCTCCGGTTCGGATCGACACCGGCCACTGCTACGACCCAGAATCAGTGGCTCAACCTCGGGCCGGGTTCGGGCCCGGGCCCGGGTGTCGGGCCGGAGCAGCAGCAGCAGAAGCAGCAGGTGAGGAGGAGCCGGCGTGGGCCACGGTCGAGGAGCTCGCAGTACAGGGGTGTCACGTTTTATCGCCGGACTGGGAGATGGGAGTCTCATATTTGGTATAAATGATTTGATATGATTATAATTTGAATTTGAATTGTGAATTCAATCCAATTCAATTTCCCAGAAAAAATAGTTGACAATAATCTCATTTTTTTTTTTTTTTTTTGGGTGTTGTGGCATTGCAGGGATTGTGGGAAACAAGTGTATTTAGGTGAGAAATTAAATGATTTAGATGGGTTTTTTTCTGATAATTTGATGATTTTATGTTAGATTTTAATTTTATCATTTTTCCTTGAATTTCAGGTGGATTTGACACTGCTCATGCTGCTGCTAGGTAATGAATTTATTCAATTATCCCATTTTTTTCCTCTGATTTTTTTTTTATTTTTTTTTATTTTTTGACCCAGATTGTATTTTATGGCTATGTATTGATATACTATTATCTGGGTTTGGATTTTCAGAGCATATGATCGAGCTGCAATTAAATTCCGAGGAGTTGATGCTGATATCAACTTTACCCTTGCTGATTATGATGAAGATATGAAGCAGGTCAACTAGCCAACCCATATTCTCTTTGATTATTGTTCTTATAATTATTTTCAATTGGGATAATTTTCTTACTAATCCTAGCTTATATTGTTATTTTATGGTACAATAGCAGACGAAGAATTTAACCAAGGAGGAATTTGTGCACATCCTACGCCGTCAGAGCACCGGATTCTCTCGTGGGAGCTCGAGATATCGAGGTGTAACGCTTCACAAATGTGGCCGGTGGGAAGCTAGAATGGGACAGTTTCTAGGCAAGAAGTAAGAGTCTCATAACTATTATGCAATCTCCCCTATTACAGTACTGTATTGTACTTGGATGATCATCTTCCATTTACAATACCTTAATGCTTCAAATGTACTTTAGATGGTAATATATGTTACTAGATTTAGTGAAAAAAGATGGTGTGTGAGTATATCTCAAAAGGGTAATAGCTAGGAATTGAAGGAGAGATATCAATCAATTGAGGAATCGAGTGTTTATCCGTGGGGCGATTATGCTTGGTTGCAGGTATATATATCTTGGCTTATTCGACAACGAAGTAGAAGCCGCAAGGTCCCCTTTTGTGATCATAAATTTCAAAACTCCTTTTATATGAAAAGAAAAAAAACCGGGTTTTGTGTTGGTATGTTTGATTAACACGCAACGCAAACTCTGGGCGCAGGGCTTATGATAAGGCTGCTATCCAATGTAATGGGAGAGAAGCAGTCACCAACTTTGAGCCTAGCTCCTATGAAGGCCAGATACCAATGCAACTCAACAATGGGGGTAACTTTTTCTACTCCTTTTCTTTTATCTGATCTACAATTATATGATGATTAAGATCATTTTGATTCTGCAGGAATCGCAGCTCTTTTGATCCTGTTTGTGTTCTGATCAGATGAAGTGTTTGGTTTTGACAGGTGGTGGGCATAATCTTGATCTGAATCTGGGAATTTCCATCACCATAGATGGTCCAAAAGCAAACAATAATATGGGTGTTGGGGAATCACAAACTCACCATTCCACTCTCCAACTTGCCAATGGAAAGAGGCCTATGGTATAATACCTGTAGTTCAGAATCTTGATTCAATATATCCTCAGTATTTGTCATTTTCGTATTCAATTATTAAGTATTTGAGAAACTGCACTGTTTTTGTTTATAGGTTTTATTGAGTCTGATTATTTGACAGATTTAATTCATCGTGTTACCTTGACAGAATGGGAGCTCTGCTTACCCTCCTTCAGGCGCGCAGCCTCTCTATGGTCAGCCATTGGCAGCAAGACAACCTACTACTACGTGGTCTGGTTTACTTCCAGGTCGGTCTGGACCTTATGAGGTACTATTAGTTCTTGTGTTCTAGTTCATCGCTTTCCATTACACCTGTATTCGCAATGATGAATATATTACACACTTGACATGGGAAGTTGGGATTGAAACTGTAGAAAAAGAGGGTGGAGCATTTCACATATGGCTGCCGTTGTTTACTATGGATATAGAATTTGCTCAGGAAGGACACAGAAAAGAAAGACTTGGACATATGATTTAGTATTTAAGTACTCATATATAGTATGATTCTTGAGCACTTCAACCATGAAAAACATACAAAGACTTGGGCATACAATTCAATATTAGTAAGTACCCATATAGTATGATTCTTGAGCACTCCAAATAATTAAGAAGGCGCAGCATTTGTTTACTTGTCAAAGTGAATATCTTATAGCTAGCTTCACGCAAAGATGCATTAAGAATAACGTGGTATCATTAAGTTTAAGATCACGTTCATGAGTTTCCATTAGTGAACTTTGACAATGACTTTCCAAGTGAAATATCTGGTTTTTACTCTACTAAGCTTTTAATAGGGAGAGAAACCTTTGGCTGATATAATTTAGAGCAGGAAACTCAGTAAAGTATGAGTACTTGGTTTGTATAGTCCTAAGAGTTTACGTTGCTAAATTGACCTAAATTGTGACAGGACAAAGTAATTAACGATCAGGCAAATTCCTCGACAAGATCATTGTCGAACTGGGCTTGGTACATGCAAAGCCAAGGCCACGGAGGAGGTGGAGGAGGAGGAGGTGGATTCTCAGGTGGTACTGGTGCAAACCAAGTACAACTGTTGTCGAGCGCAGCATCATCAGGATTCTCATTTTCTACCACCAGTGGAGGCACAACCACCTTCCCATTCACAAACCCTGCTCAAAACAGCAGCAGCAGCAACTCTTTTCACCAACATTATGGTACGGGTAGATCATGACATAACCGTTTAAACAGTATTATAATCACCACCTCCAATTGATCTCTCTTTCTCTCGCGTCAAGGGCATGGTTAGCAAGGAAGATGGACATAATATATTATAAATACATTTACATATATATAGAATATATAGGAGTTTGATCATTGTTTCCCCCAAGTGTGTATATCACAAATTGTGAAGCGCAATTCGTCTGCGTAAATTGCAGCATGACCTTGTATCTACGATTCAACGATTTACATCAACTGTGAGAGCTCATCTCCCTGTTTGAAACTATCTTTGTGAAAATTCTGTTTTTCATGTGATATTGATCACTAACTTTTGCGTGGATCGGACTTGTTAATTAAGTTCATTTCTCTTGGTTGCCATTATGTTTCACTGGTTTATGCTAAATTATATTGTCACACAAACAGGATAACAGATTAAAGTAGACTATGAGGTTTGTTACACTGCAATTTGGAGCTCCAATAACTCCGGAATCTCAAAGGCTATTAGTATTAGTTCTTGAGCTGGCCTAATGTAGCTAGAACTAAAAAATTTTGGGTTCTTCGTTTACTAACTTGTGTAACTTGTCACTTGCAAATTGCTCTTCAAACCAGTGTAATTTCCCATGTGGTCTCATTGTCTCTTGGGATATTAGGCAGTTAGCATGAAGATTTGAGCTTTTATTAGGTTTCCCCATGAGAAATGAACCTTGTTTATCAAACACCCCCCCCCCCCCTCTCCCCCTCTTATCCCCTCTTTTTAGGTTAGATCATATATTCGAAATGAGATAGGATATAAAGTGAAAGATCCAAGTGGTACCAAACGGTAAGAAGTTACAAAATATAAGTTACCAACATAAAAAAGTCGGTATGTTGTCGTTTCATTAGAGAGACAGATCAGAGGTCTGTAACAGTACGTGTTGGATTTCTTTTGGAGTCACCAGTCACTATTATGTCTTATTCGTTAAATTATATCCAAGGAACGTGCCTCACACATAATTAACGATCCTTTTTTGGACATATTTGAGTAGTAGTCTTGTTGTTTTCTTCCTAGGAATTCAGCCTTTTGGCAACCACCATATGTGTTACTATTGATGAAGCTTTGGAGGGTCCCTTGCTAGGATATTGTTTATCATGCCGGGTTAAAGCACAGCATTATATGAGAGGACCTACTTGACCAACGTTTTCCCCAAAAATATTGCCCACCTAACTTGACTCTTTAGCTAAGTTTGTATATGTATGTGGTGCTCATTATCAACGTTGCTGGCTTCTTGTCCACATCTTATAATTTTCATGTCACGACAAAAAAAAAAAACTCTCTTTCTTCATTCTTCACATCTCTCTTTCTTTCCCCCTTAATTAGAATGATGTACAACGTTGCATGAGCTTTTGATCATCCACTTGTTCCCATCCACAAATGAATGATAGTATCCCTTTCATCCCATCAATTCCTCTCTCAAATGAATTAAAATGATCATGTTTGTTAGTTTTGACTTTTGATCATGTAGTATAAACATGGATCATTGTACCACTCGAGTTTCGGCTATGTGGTTGGTTAAATGTATGCCTCATAAAGGTGTGTTAGAAGTTCGAATCCAAAATATATATAAACTATGTTTGGCAAAATTAGCTGTAACTGTTGTTTCAAATCTTGTTTGATAGATGAGGGAAAAAGAAATTTTAAACTGTAACTTTTACATAAAATTGAGCTATCGAGTGAAAGTTAATATGGGTAGCTTAGCTTCCAAAAGTTAGCTGTACCTGTCAAATGATATCTAGTTGTTGCTTCAAATCTTGTTTGGTAGGTGAAAAAAAAAAAAAAAAAAAACTGTAAAGCTTTAAGCTGGAGCTTTTATTCAAAAGCTAGTTATTGATGCCAAACGTAGCCATACTATTTTCTCATGTAATATGAAAACGAGGAAGATATTGTGATTATCAGATATGATAATAAGCCCATATGACTTGTGATGGTCGAGATCAATTCGCAACACATCTTACTGAATATCATATAATTAAAAAAAAAAAAAAAAGGTGTAATAGGATCACTAGAATCGGAAACTTTTTTTTTTTTTTTTTTTTTTTTTGTGACAACCGGAAACATATGTTAGCAGAAGCTATTATCATATTACTCCACCACATTTATCATCCTACATAACTTCCTAGATCTTCCTTAATATTGTTGGTTGTCAATAACCGGACAAACTTAACCTATTAGGCTATGCAAAATTAGCTGTTAGTTGTGACTGTTTATGATAAAGCAGTAGAAAATAGTTGAAAAATGTTATGAAAATGGCAATGAAATAGTTGTTTTGCAAGCTGTAATTGAAAGCTTGCATGGGTAACTTCCCAAAACAAGCTGTTATTTTATTGAGAGTAACACAAGTAGCTGAAAACTGAAAGTTTAAAGCTTAAAATTTAAAGTTAGCTGTTTTGACCAAACATAACCTTATAAACGAACTTAATAACTATTTGTATCTTCATATAATTACTAATTTCCTCCCTACAAGATTCACAATTGAATTGCCTGAAGATTAGCTTATTAAGTGCCTTCTCATCATTGTTTGTGTGTCATAAAACTTGGTTTTAAGTTTTAACATTAGTCTATTCACCCAATACTTTGTGTTTTTCTCTCATTCCCGCAATCGTTGGGTCATATATTGGGTAAAAATTAGTAACAAGGTTATATAATTAATTGACAAACACCAAGATCTTACCGGGCATTATATGTTTTAGAATAATAATCATTATTTTATCCGGCCGCCTGATATATCAGACGAGTACTGGGCAAATGAAAAATAGTACTGTACTGTGTAACCAAAAAAGAGTAATGGAGTGGTATTGGGTAAAAAGAAAAGTGATCCTAATTTTTGGTTGTCAGTACGAAAGTTTAGCTTATCAGTACCATTTTATAGACTACCAATACATTCCGCCTGATACAATATTTTGTGTTAGAATAAAAACATGTTTTAAACTGAGGGTTTTAGTAGCTCTTTACTAAATACCATTCATTAATGAGAATGGTGGATATACTATTGGTGCAAGTATGAATTTTTCTTTTTCTTTTTTTTTTTTTTTCAAATTTCCATCATTTGTTTTATTTTTCACTTTGAAAAAGCATATAAACTCAGTTCTTTTTCTCAAAACTTGTAAAGGATCTGAAATACCAAAAGAATCCATCCCTTAAACTTGTTAGTCGAAGGATGATAGACCTTTAGTCAAGGCAACAATGAATTCCTAGGACGATTAAGTGTGACAGTTGCGGAAGCAAAAGCAATTTTGTCAATTTACAATTAGTTAACACCCACGATTTTCAACTTGTCATGGTAAAGACTGTTAGATTTATATTCTGATATAAATGGGTAAAGAGGCGTGAATTACACTTTCCTAAAGGAAATATTGCCCCCACTATGAGAACAATTCCTTTAATATACAACTTATGCCTTGGCTTTGCCTTGGATTAAAACTGAAGAGAGAGTTAGAATTTATAGGGTGTGAAAAAGCACGTATGAAAAGGCACATCTGTTGGGAACAGATACTGACAGTTACAACTGTCAATTATAACCGAAAATTAATTAAATATAAATTAATTATTGTTAGGGATTTGGCAGCGGAAACGATTACAGGTGACAATTATGTTCAAGAATAAACAACAACAAACAGTAAAGAACATAAGAGATTTAACGTGGAAACCCGAAAACCGGGCGAAAAACCATGGGATCGATCACACGACCCAAC
>BSSO01007543.1:0-10896 GCA_030267885.1 Mesembryanthemum crystallinum | reverse complement strand
TTATTTGAGAACAAGCATATTGTTGTAGCTTCTAAATAGACAAGCTATACTATGGAAGCAGTGTGTTCATTGCAGATTTTTGGTGCACAGCTGTATGAGTATCTGGTTATTTAGGTTGAAGCTCCTGCAATATTCTATTGATGTTCTGACTTTTCTCTTTACAAGGAAAAACATTGCATTGATTATAGTGGAATTATGTGACTGTTTTAGCTTTCTTCTCTTCTTTATTTTTCATTTTTTTCGGGTTCTGGCTAGTCAAGCAGTGTTTATTTATATATGTAGGGTTCAAGATGTATTCTTGCTGGAGATCATCTCCAGCTTCCACCAACTATCCAGAGTGTTCAAGCTGAAAAGAAAGGACTTGGGAGAACATTATTTGAGCGCCTTGCAGACTTGTATGGGGATGATATCATGTCAATGCTCACTGTCCAATATCGCATGCATGAACTTATCATGGAATGGTCATCTAAAGAACTATATGACAGTAAGGTACTGACCTGTGGGACCACAAGGTTGTTTTAGGCAAGCAATGCAACGGCAAAATTGTTCAGCTTTGAAAGCTCATTGTTTAAGTAGATCTCAATGTTGGTGGAAACATCTGTTTGCAGGTCAAAGCACATTCAATTGTTGCTGGACATATGCTTTACGACTTGGAGGATGTGAAGAGAACACCTGCAACAGAACCAACCCTTCTGCTCATTGACACAGCAGGGTACAAATCTTGCTTTTATTTACACAGTTTTTGTTCTTTGTAATGGTATCATTGTGTCACATTGAGCCATGGCAACCATGTCTTGTAATTTGGGGTTTGCAAACATAGATTTTAAGCTTTCAAAACTCCATGGAAGAAATAGTAAAGTTTATGATGATTCAGTGAAACAACTCATGTCATGTTGTCACTAATGTGCATGACTATATATTTTTCTGCAAATGCCCCAGAGTCAAGCGTGCAATAGTGCATGCTCATACCACTTTCTAGCCACCCATATATATAGCTCAGTTTTCCAATATGACCTTACTTTCATTCTCTCATTGTGAGCTTATCTTACCTATTCAGTTGTGATATGGAAGAGAAAAAGGATGAAGAAGATAGCACAATGAATGAGGGTGAAGCTGAAGTTGCAATGGCTCATGCAAAAAGGCTGGTTGAAAGTGGAGTTCGGGCTGCTGATATTGGAATAATTACACCTTACAATGCCCAGGTATGATAGCACTGCTGCAGTAGGAACGCCTTTTTTTTTTTTTTTAAATTGATAGATAGCCCTGGAGTAATTAGCTTTGCTTAACACATAGTGTTTTTATTGTCCCAGGTTGTGCTACTAAGGGTGTTGAGGAGCAATATGGACAAGCTAAAGGACATAGAAATTTCAACAGTTGATGGCTTCCAAGGTCGGGAGAAAGAAGCCATTATTATTTCAATGGTTAGATCAAACTCAAAGAACGAGGTATTTTAAATGGCTTTCTTTGGTATATACGTCTCAAAATAAGTAACTCCATTTTACAGCTGAAGTAATTGATTTAGATATCTGAATAAAATGTTTGTAAATTATTCAGGTAGGGTTTTTGAGTGACCACAGGAGGATGAATGTGGCTGTAACTCGAGCCAGGAGACAGTGTTGTCTGATTTGTGACACTGAAACTGTGACTAGTGACCAATTCTTGAAGCGGTTGATCGAATATTTTGAGGAGAATGGTGAATATTTGAGCGCCTCAGAATACGGAAATTAGTATGCCCATAAAGGTTCAGAACCAATTGTTCTGCTTATCTTTGTGATATTCTCAGTTAAAGAGGATGAGAAGATCAATTTAGTACAAAGCTAAATAGAACCACAAACTTGCACTCAAAAACCTGCAAAGCTTACTGCTCTCCTTGGGGTTTTCTATTGCTTAAACATGGGGAGGATGAAACTTCTTGGTTATAGTCGAAGCAAAAATTTTCCTTTTCCCTCCAAAATACTGTAGCACAGCATTGCTGACAATCTCCCTGGTGAAATCAATACAAATTACTGTTCTATTTGAACTAGGACTTAAATATACTTTGCAGTGTTGTCACTTGTTGGTCAGTGAAGAAGATACAAATGTAAGGGGAGCAGGCAGCCAGGAAAAGATATACATGTAATCGTCAAGCGGTCTAGAGGGTCGCAAGAAATTGCATTTAAACTAGTTCTAGACCCCATTGATGAATATTGCCCTCGATTTTGTGTGAATCTTTAGCTAACATCTTGCTGAATGTTTCAAGTTACATTCTTGAGGTCAAACAGACTTCATATCTGGCAATTGAATTTGCTTCTTTTCTTCATGGATCTGATTTACAGGCGCAATTATGAGTTCTATGAGTTTGTGCACTTCATTTTAGATTCTTAATCGTCTGCTTAGGCCTTTTGTTACGCCACTCTTTGATGGTTATCCAATAATTTCGCTGAATTCTGGATGTGAACTTTTTTCTCTTGTTCATCTGGTGACTCCTGATCAAGTCTAATTAGATCCCTCCTAATCAAAACAAAGAAACAAAATGCAGAAGCTCAGTAATGTTTTGCAAATGCCTTTTATAGAACAGCCTTCAATTAGAACTCTCAACATTGGGATCATATTTGAATACGCAGGGTCAGGACTTCTAGTTCAGGTTACAGAACCCTAGACAAAATCTATGACTAAGACTCACTAATACTAGCTAACAAAACCATGAAAATCTTTCAGAAGTTCCAAGTTGGGGGTGAGAAACCGAGTTCTTCGGAAGTGGGTGGTGAGAATCCGAGCTCTTCTCTGAAGTTAAAATCCATAAAGCCTCCACTTGATTCAGCCTGTTGTTGATGCCCTTCCGTTCTGAACATTTCAACAAGTCCATCCCACTCGCAACTCGAATCATCTAGTAAATCATCATACACTTCATCATCCCCCTTCAGTACCAGTCCAAAATTCGTCTCATCAGTAACATTGTTGTCAGCTGTCTCGCTCTCGTCCTTCAATACGCCTATCTGTTGCAGAAACTCATGCAGATCAATCTGAGGTTTCTCAGTCTGATCAGGTACTGTATTCACATTGTTACTGCCCTTCGATACAAAGTTTTTAGCACCATCATCGATAATCTTGGGCTCGGATTTGGCATCATTGGAAGACGAACTGCAAGAATGGGATTGCTTAATAATCCCACTATTCTTAAGCTCTTGCAATCTCTGATGAATCACCTGAACACTCGGCTGCACATTTACATTCAGCAACCCACTCGAAGGAAACATCGATATGAAATTCCTGGAAGGGAACCATCGAAATTTATGTGATTTATTGAGAGGGTTGAAGTTACACCTCAAATGGGGTAGGTTCAAAAAAGCATCCGGCCCATAAAGCCGTCTTGCGGCTTCATCATAAGCCATGGCAGCTTCCTCAGCGGTTGCAAACGAGCCCAACCAAAGTCGGGTTCTTTTCTTTGGTTCTCTGATCTCCGCTACCCATTTTCCCCACGTTCTTTGTCTCACTCCTCGGTAGGTGCAGGCAGCGTTTTGCGGCCCGCCTTTGCCTCTTGTGGGGCCTTTCTTCCATGGTTTTGATGGTGATTTTTTGAAGGGTTCCATTTTTCTCTGCTGTGAAATGATCAGCTGAGTGGAGCTAGTGAAGTGAAGTGAAGTGAAGTGAGGAATGGAAGTGAGTGTGAGTGTGAGTGTGAAAGGCGCGGGGGTTTATGTAGAGAGTGCGAAAGTGTGATTTTAAATGCAATCACGTTTGGAGAATTTGAGTCCAGCCCATGTGACCGTTAGCAAATATTAGGTCTCGTTTTAAACCATTACAGCTTTTTACTTCTTTGGATACCTTGTCAATAAATGATAAAAACAAAAATGAAAATGAAATTCTTGAAGTTTTTACTTAGTTTTATTCCACACTGCTTCATTGTAAAGTATGATGGACCAAATGGGTGATAGGTGGGAAATTCACCCCTGAAACACGTTAGAGAAAGTCATCTCTTTAAAGTATAAGAGTCACCCTTTTAAAATATAAGAGTCATCCTTTTAAGTGTAAGAGTTACCCCTCAATATCGTAAGAGTCATCCTATGAAAATCGAGAGTTACCCCTTTAAAGAGTAAGAGTCACCCTTCAAAAGCTTAATAGTTACTTCTTAAAAGTTGGTCCATATAATTGACTCAATTAATGCAAGACTTGTTCCTTCATTATAAGCCTTTAGATTATCACTTTAATATTGGCTAGCTTTTTTTTTTTTTTTTTTTTTAACAGGCAAGGAAACCACACACTTTTTGTGAGCAATGAGACTCGAACTCCAATTATTACTGAGAACGAGTGTGGAGTGCGCCACTGCGCTGCTCACCTCAAGCTCATGTCTATCTTCTTTTGTTTTGTGGCTAGCCATTTTTGTTATGTTATCATTCGTGGAAATTCAATTAAGTTCTCCGAATAATACATATTGAAAGTTGATTCAGTCTACTTATTAGACTTCTTTGGATTTTTTTACCCAAATAGCTGTGGTGCTTGATTAGTATATTTGGGTAAAGGATTTAGTTCAAGTATAATTGAGATCCAAATTAATAAGATTTGAAAGGACATATAACTAAACATGATTAACTCGTGCTAAGATGAACAACAACATCAACGATCCAATAATAATCTTGCTGAAGGTAGGGTTTGGAAGGTTCAGATGTACGCAATCTTACCGCTAACAAGTAGAGATACAGTTTTCAAGTCATGCTATAAGATTAAGACTCTTAATCACATTAAGAACTGCTTTGTCAATGAACAATTGAGACTAATAGTTTGAACTTGTAACTTCCTAGGATTCTCATCTTGTGCTGGAATGTTTTAAGTTTACCAGAACCAAGAGTTATAACCCCCCATTTTTAACTTTCACGAGTTGTAATTCACATGTTATCCTGCCATTCTTCACGTCCTGATTCTCGCGGCNAAGTCTCAAACGACAAATGGTGAAAACTAGAAAAAAAATGATAATGAATGACCCAAAATTTACTTGGTAAAAAACACTCTTATTGACCATTCAAATGGCAAAGATTTATTTTTTCCTTCAATGCATGAATTAGGATACTCAATCACAAGCCTCCTGCTCAAAAGCACCGCTTTCACCATCCATTTAATAGTCATCAAAAATTCCCAGTTCATGGTATCCTCACTTCTCTGTCTCAATTCTCAAAACGGTCAAACCTTCCCTTGGATACAGCTCACTAGAATTCCATCTTAGCATCCATGCCAAAAACCCAAAAAATTCATCGTTACGTAGAAACTGGGAAGAAAAATAGATTGAAAAGCTAAAATGAATGCAGTATGACAATGCTGAAATGAACAGGGGGTTAAATCCCGATACCACAACTGATTAATTCATAATCTTTGACAACACATGATAGCAATACATCTAATTTTTTTGCCATTGGCATGATGACAAGATGACCTTGATTCAAACTCCTTGTTCGACTACACTAACTGCATTTGTTCTACGAAAGATCTTGGTTCATGTTAAAAGTAAAGATCAAACTAAAAAGAACCCATCTACAAAGGACCTTGGACCTTGTTACAAAAAAGAAAGTCATTGCAATTAGAGGTCTTGGATCCTTCTACAAAAAGACACCTCTCTGTTCTCTACCAAGAAGGGTCTTTGGACTATGCTACATAGCTCGCTATATGCCTATATATACAAAAGCACACCTGGCGAAGGTTGTTAGATACTTGATGCAACTTCATTTTGTCTTGGAGCTTCCTCCTCGCAAAATATTCCTCCATTTGTCCTTGAGGTCTATAGCTGTTCGACCTTTCTGGAATACAGAACCTCCATATTCCAGGATATTTTTCCATGGGACAGCTCTATTGTCCCCCTGCACGAATGCTTGTACCCCTTTCTGCAACAAAAAGAGTGACAAAGATGAAACAGACAGAGATAACACGAATGATTCAGAGTTATTGTTGCTCCAACCTGGATCATTTTCTATGGAGGAGAACATAAAAACATATTAAAATGGTGTCAAAGGATGATGTGAAACCCTTCATCATCATGATGTGAAACTAAAAATAGTAATATGAAGCTAATGTGATGTACAACCTTCAACATTTCTTCCTCCTCAACTGTCCAGGGAACCTTCTTCCTTCTCAAGCGTTGATTGAGTGGAACTGCGCTGCAAATTACAAAATATAACACTCAATACAAGGAGTAGAACTACACTGAAAACTTCCCAGTTTATGCCACGCCTAAACTGTGCAGAAGTTAGACGCTCTTCAGACAACTAAAGGAAAACAGGTCGATGGTTCTATAAGACGTATTTTAACAAGGACAAACAAGCAATTACACAACAACCCTATTCACATGTATTTAATATGATATTTCCAGAAATAACCGAGCATTTGCCACAAAAGTATCAAGTAAACTGAAGACGAGTCAAGGAGAACGATGTCGAAGAAGTATACTATTTACAGATAGATAATGTTGTCAAATCATTGATATCGACTTTTCTTTTAATAATTTTTCTACCTTCTGAATATAGTTTCAAGTTAACGACAGGAAAAAGCATGTATCTAAAGGAAATTCCCTATTCAGAACAAAAGAAGAATCACAATGTGAGCTTGCAGGTGAAACAGATCCACAAGAAAAGGTGCAAACAAGAATGCACATGATCAATAACCTACTTTTCTAACCCACCAAATACAGCAGGATAATTAAACCTCGATCATATACAGATTAAAGTAAACAGAAAATCAGACCACAAACCAAAGAATATCAGAAGTGACAGATGATTCACACATGTATCTATGTTGTCATACACTGGACAGAGAAAGGGTCCGAGAATCACTAGCATTCACAACACAGGAAATTAGTAGAAGTTTCTCACCTTATAGGTCTAGGGGAGGGTAAGGAAGAGGTAGTCTTGCTCGTCTGAACTTCAGAATATCCATCTGAATTGCTAATTGATTCAGAGGAAGCTTCTCCACAGCGCTCAGAAACCTGACGCCCTGCACTCTCTTCTTTCCTTTCTAATTCAGCGCCTTCCTTACTTGCATTAGTAATCTTTTCATTTCCATTAGACAACTTGCAACCATCAGGGCCATGATCATCCGGTCTTTGATTCTGTGTTCCAGTCACGTTCTTTCCAAGCTGCATTATTGTATCAGCCCCTTGTCGGTCTTCAGAAGAAAATGGCGGAGCAGCAGTTACAGAAGCATTTTCGGCTGTAGGCGCTGATGGTGCTGAAAGCTCTTGCTCTTTATCATTTGAACTCCTGAACTGAAGATTGTTAGCAACTTGTGGTGGAACATTAACCCCATCCTTTGGTTCAGCTGTTTTATCTTCATTTTGTCCTTGTTGGTTAACATCATCCCCTAATGCTCTCTTGGAATCATGCTCCGGCTGGTAACTACTACTTCCTCCAAGAAATAGCGAGAGCTCTTTCCTTGCTAAAGATGCTTTTTCCTTGGCTTTAACATACTCAGAAATAGCACGGGAATAAGCACAAAATGGACAGTAAAACTTGCCTTGGTCATCGAAGCTGGCTGAGCAGCTTAAGCATCTCTCATGAAATGCCATCGGGCAGGTATTGGCAACACAAATTAACAATTGGCCACCTTTGTTACACTTCATACAAACATTTTTCTCAGTATCAGTCATTGTGAAGGAATCTTCACTGAATGCACACTCAGAACTCAAGAAAGTGAGCTTTTTCTCAAGATCAATCTTCTCAGGAAGGGGCTTACCATTATTCCTTTGCGTTTGTTCAGGATTTTGCACATAAATTTTGGTTGGATCACCAAAGACATCCCTATTGGAATTCCCATTATGTGTTCCATTTGCTTTTGAGAATTGATAGTCTTCTTCAGGTTCTGCATCATTGGACCTATTACTGCCACCAGAAGGAACTGAATGTTGCTCAAGCTGCACAGCAAACTGCTCGTCGAGTTTGAGCTTCTTTCCAGGGGGAGCATGATTATCCCTGTCAAGTGAGGCAGTCTCTTGCACATAATTATCTACACTACAGTGACTTGTATCCCTCTCACAGTGCAGAGAATATCCATTTGGTAGATTGGCTTGCACAGGCTCGTCACCAATCCCAGGTTTTGCAGAATCATTGTGCCCTTCTGCCAGCATGGCTGGGCTTCCGTGGCCATTTTTATCAATTGATGATGCGGAGGATGTCGGATTGCCTCCACAGGATGGAATATCTTGTACACATTGATTCTGAAGTGGAAGTCCACTAAATTCCTTAAAGGATGCAGCAAGTGGGTGGGTACCTTCTACAATCGTATTCTGCAGCTGCATTTTGAAAAAAACAAGTAAAGAAAAAGACAGATCTTCGACAGCTTTATATCATTCCCCCTGAATTAAAACCAGAGGAGGGGGAGAAAAGGGGAAAGCCTTGCCTACCAGTTCCAAAGTGCTTCTAGGTAAGCTAGCCTTCTTCCTATCGATAATAGAGCATACATCCAACTTTAACTCGTCTGAGGCATCCTTTAGCTGATCAAGACCTGAAGTCTGCACAATGATAAAATTCAGTTGCTACAAAGCAAAGTCGAGGAGAATGCTTACCTTAGATCCGTTATCTAGTATCTAGTCTAACATCTTTCCCTATATTAGTGTATAGCACAGACATATCATCCAATCACTGCAACTCACCTCATGCAAAATGCGCTGAAGAATGTCTTCAAAGCTTTCTGCTGAGTCAAACCCACTTCTCGATAGGTGGGATGCAAGATGTTTGTCTCTCAACCCATCATGAGAACCGAAGAAATCCTCTAAACATCTCAAAGCAACCAATTCTTTTGCTTCTTTACCAGATTTTCCGGGGAGCGGAGGTGCCTTTGTAAGCAAATCTGAACAATTCAAACAATGATCAACACAAACCTCAAAGAAGCATGGAATCAAAAGGTGAATGAAATTTGAAACAAGTTCTCACCGCATAGAGAAGCTACACTCACTTGCTGACACCTTGCTAGGGATTCAATAACCCAACACCAGGGTAGCGCAGAAACAGAAGTCTCTCCTTCCATCAACTTGTGGCTTCAGAAATAAGTTCCAGTTTCTGTTTCGCAAAATTCAAATCAACATTACAATATGGAACACGCAACAAAAGCGTTGGAAACTAGTCGTTCGAAAATTGCAACAATTTTTCAAGTAATATGGGTCGTTTGAGCATCATGACAGAATTCACTTTAAACCCTAAACGGGCAATCAGTTACCAACAGATGGCAAGAAAGTTGTTCCCTGAAGTTCATGACGATATCGATAAATGGGTCTGTTAACATCACTACTGAAAGCAGTGGCTCAAATATAGCAACAATTTCTCAAATAATGTGGGTCATTTCAGTATCATGACAGATATCACTTTAAACCGGATAAACCCTGAACAAGCAACCGACTATCAACAAAGGGGATGAAGTTGCTCCCAATAAATGGGGATGTTAACAGTAGCTCAAAGATTGCAACAATTTCTCAACTTATATGGGTCATTTATGTATCATGGAGTACAAAAATCAGTCAATACCCTAAACCCTATATGGGCAATTCGATTAAGAACAGAGGGCGTATTCCCTTAAGTTCACGAAAACATCAAAAATTGGGAAATTTTAACAAAAGCATTGAAACTAATAGCTCGAATATTGCAGAAATTTCTCAACTAGTATGCGTCGTTTCAGTATCAAAATGGAAACCCTAAATCCTGAATGGGCAATCGATTATCAAGGGAGGCATAAAGTTGTTCCCTCATGTTGATAACGATACCAATAAAAATGGGAAATGCTGAGAATTCAAACACAAACAGTCGCAAAATTAATGATGTAATGTAAGGAAGTAATTAATTGTTCACCTGGTCAAGATTGTGACTGCGATGGCAATGGCAATGGCAATGGCAATGGCAGATACGAGCACAATTTCCCTCTCTTTCTCTCTCTAGCGAGGTGGAAGAGAGAATGTTTTTCGATTTTGTGGTTTCTGCGTCATCAACATTAGTGCGCGCATATTTCGAACTTGGCACTTCCTTTCCAAGCGTCTCAACACACTTCTAGGGTCATAGGGGTGTGAAAATTTGTTATAAGCGAGCCAAGTACGAGCACAAATGATACTCATTTTATACACGGAAAATTTTACAATGGCCATCGCTTAGTGGTGGCCACTGAAACTTTTAATATACACCGTTAGATTTAAGTGAATTAATTTTATACGTTCATTTTATCTTATCAATTATAAGTTTGGTTGAAACCAAAAACACTTTGGGTCCAACCAAAGTGATGATTATTGTTTTTTTGACTTTGGTTGCAACCAAATACAGTTTGGTTCCAACCAAACTAATAATGTTTCCACGGCCACCATTTAGCGGTGGCCATGGAAGAATTGTCCTTTTATAAACTAGTCAAATATGAGTGATGGACCCGCAAGCGCACGGGTTTATCGAAGTAATAGAAAAGTTCGTTTCCACGGGGACTCTATGTTAAGCACTAGGCTATATAGTGATTAGACGATCTAAACCAGATGAGAAAATTGGAATTAAGCTTAATAAATGACCTCGATTAAGCTAATAATTCAATAAACAACTAAACTAGGGATATAAATGGAATAAAGATCAATATAAACAAATACTAGGATGGGAATCACCACCAATTATGCTAACATGCTTAATAACACCCAATTACCCCCAAAATGATCAACAACCCAAGAAGATAACTACTACAATTATCCTACCTCTTTTCAAAGAATATGAAGTGCCCAATCATGTTAATAACCCTATTTCTAGGCATCATTCACATAATCAAACCCATTAAGCATGGTAGTAGATCCAAAATCTCAAAGGGTTAGGATCCATTTTCATGGCATCAAACCCTAAGTTCAAGCATTAGTTGTCCAATACCCATTACTATCTTTCAATAGCTAACAAATATCAAAAAAGAGACAAAATGGTGATCAAGCAT
>BSSO01007542.1:0-10896 GCA_030267885.1 Mesembryanthemum crystallinum | reverse complement strand
AGCTCGTGGTCCACATTACCTAAGACAAAAATAGATGTTAAAAATCCTAAAATAAATACAAAATAAAGAAAATGGAAAATAAGACCGAAAAACCTAGAAAACTCCTAAAAGACACAAGTAACACTATGAGAAACAACCTAAATATAAGTATTAGGGTACTAAAATGTGTTCTTTTATGCACTTATCAGGAAACGTTGTAACGTTTATTATTTTCAGTTATGAAGTTTCTATGGTCAATCCTTGATTCTCTCCCACGTTTTATTGCTTGGTAGATTTTGTGGGGAAATAATTTCGATTTTAATGGCTAATTAAGAGGAACCGTTTCTCTTCATCTTCCTCTTTAAAAAACTGTTCTTCTCCCTAATTTTTTTCAGTAACAAAAAATCTTCCCTGCTTACTAGTTTTTAAAAAATCCTTTTGAGCAGTACTTGAGTGAATTCCAACTCTCTAATCCGAGTGCACGGATCGGAGAGTGCTGTGTTAATCTTGGGGGGAGATGCCTACGAGTGACTGCACTAGTCAAGGCGAAATCGCTTCTAAGGCAGTGGTTCTCCACGGCACAATTTACATTGATTTTTCCGACCCACATTCGTTTGCGATTTCGATTCACAAGGTCTTATTTCTAACATTAACTATTCTCATCTAGGGTAACCAACCTTTCGAATTAATTCCGATTTCAAGTCCAATTGGTTGACATCGTGAAAAACTCTGTTAAAACTCCTAAAAGTTTTGAGAGAATATGCAATCCAAGAGAGGTTTGCATTAGAAAAGGGGATGAATTTGAAGGGAAATATTGGGCTACTTGTAAGGGGTGAAGGAGGTTGAAAATGATCCACCAAATGATGAAAATAGAATTTGTCCATGGAAGGTCTATACTTCATTATTTGTTGATGGCATAATTACTATATCAAAACTCTTAGAGAAGAGCACACTTATACAAGTGCTTCAACTCCATGAATTTTAGAAGTCCTTAATGTAGATTCGAAACAAATCCTGATATAAATGTCAACACCACAAAAGAAACCCTGACTCACAATTCTCATATATTTTTCATTCCATCAGCCAATCGGACCCTAAATGAAAATTAGTTCAAAAGGTTGAGTACCATGAATGGAAATAGGTAAATGTCAGGCACCCTTTTAATTATAACTCCTAACCTCAGGTACCCTTTTTGAAATTTTCCAAATTTTAATCGAAATAAAATCTTGTAGTGTGGGTCTATTTTGTTTTGTTGGAAAGTAATTCATTATTTGTAGATTTTTTGATTGCCTCGAATACATGATTTAGTTTGTGTTTTCTTACCCTTAGTTTCCAAGAAGGTGGGGATTGCATCACACTAAATGCTTAGATTAGCCTTTTTTTTTAATAAAATTTTCAGTTGTCAAAAAAACAAAATTGAGCTATAAAATAATTATTGAAATTGTAACTTTATTAATAATATCTAGCAAATTTTAAATAGGTCAATTTATTAAATGGATATGATTAGGGGATCCACAATGGTAGTCTAATAAGTGGTTAAAAGAGTATATTTTAATTCCCTAATACTTGTCTTTTAGTTCTCATAGTGTTTCTTAGGAGCTTTCTAGTCTTTTCAGTTTTAATTTCCACTTTTCTTTATTTTATATTTAATTTTAGGATTTTAATTACTTATTTGGTTTTAGGAATAATTGGCCATGAGCTTATAGAAGAAACGGTGAAGTAACAAGTCTGCAACTCGACAAGAACAAGTTGTGCAGTGCAGGAACAAGCTGGCGAGTAACTGATTAGGAACAGCTGGCAGAATGTGTGGTGCAACTTTATGATGATTTGAGGCTCGATTGTTATCCAATCTTTCAGTAATATTTTCACACGTCTCTGGATGTTGTGAAGAGAATTTCTTCAGTTAAATCCTCCCAAATATTATCCGAAAGTGGTATATGCTTGGAGAGCACGGCAAGAGGTAGAGTTTTATGGCAAGTAAGACTCTACAACTTTCCTAGAATCAAGATAATGCTAGCTGGACGAATTTGGCTTAAGTTATGGAGATTATTCACTTCCTAAATACACTTAACTACTGCCCAAGGAAAGATATCAAAAGATAATGTAAAGATATTGTGAAATATTACCCTTTCCTTAATCGGTGAGTTTAGTAAAGGTTTTAGAAGTCTTCTAGGAAAGATGATCTGAAGAAGATTGGAAGTGGACGTGGTTTCCTTGCCTATATAATGAGAAGATCAGCTAGAGAAGAGGTATCGTCTCTTGGACGAAATTCATAGCTCACGTTGCAGTCGAAGACGAACTGGTCGAGGAACTGGGCCAGAATCAGTTTCCTGGTGTTTCGCTCTTCATTGCTAGTTTACTAGCATGGTTTCTCTTCTCTTTTTCTTTCTTTTGCATTGTAACACGAGTACTTAGGTTCTTTCACTCAATAGCTATTAGATTGAAGCAATGTATTATGTTCATGAGACAAGTTTTATGTTTTAATTGAATTGCAATTGTTTCTCTTAAATAATTATGTTTTGCCTAAATTGCATGATTTGTGATTGATGATTTAGTCTAATTAGGTGCGCAACTATTTAATTAAATCAGAGGTCTAATGCTAGTTAATGAATCTAGGTTTGTAATTGCTTAGAGGATTTAACACAAGTGGCAATTAATTGGTGTTATGATGGTCAAACAGCTTAATTTTCAATTATGAAAATTCATAATCTAGGGTAAATCGACCCCGCAGGTGGTGTGTTGGTTGTCTAGGGTTGGTGATGACTTTCTAATTAATTAGTGCTGCTATTGAATTAAATCATGTGCGCAGGTGTATTGGGTTTGTTCTAATGGTAAGAGTTAGATCTTTAGGGCAGGTACGGGTCTAACTACAATGTAAAAAAAGTTAGAAAATTTCAGCGTGTAAAGTTCCGCAGCCAATCTATTTGATGAAGAATTGTATGTGTCTATGATTGGATTCATTGCATGGCGGATTTTGAATTGTCTATTGAGTGCCTATCCATTTTAAATTGATTGAGTTCTTTCAAAGTTTGTTTTAATTAGTTTAAATTCATTAGTCCCCTAAAAATCCCCCATTTTCCTAGACCACAATTTGCATAAATATAATATATCATTCTCCGTGGAATCGACCCTTACTTACCTATCTACTTGTTTAGGAGTCTAGTAAGTGATTTAATTTTGTTGTGGTAACAACACGCACCATAGTCTTAAGAGTCTTAAATTTTGTGCATATTGAGAGTCTTAATAATCTTAAGCCATTTGGTTGGTTTGTATTTTTGAGATCTTAAATGGAGTCTTTAGTTTTCAAGACCCCACTTAAAGCTTTCATGTGGTTAGATGTTACTCCTCTAATGTGTAAAAGCAATCCCTTGAGAGTTGGTTCAGCGGATTGACTACATCGATGCACTACCTATCTTGGAAAAGAAAAAAAAATGTGTAATACCTAGTGCTTTTACCCTGAATTACCAAAATGATCTTTTAAATGAACACGTGTGGACAATATGGTATTATTAAAAAGTGGTGAGTCAATTTGGGTTTAAAAAAATCACTTTTTTCCATATACATCTTCAAAACCGGAATCTTACATAAAACTGAATAAAAAAAAATAAAATAAAATAAAAAAAAACATTTTGTATTATTTTGTAAATTTGTTCCTATTTTCTTTCAACTTTCATCATTTACCTCTTATTCTTTTCTATTATTTTCATTTAATTTATTTCCCTCTCTCTCCTCTCCCCCCTCTCTCCTTCTAACCTCTTCCCTATCTCTCCCCTCTCCCTTGCCGCCGTCCCCTCCTCATCCCCAATGTTCCACCAAACGGAGCTTTGCCCTGCCCCGCACATCAATTCAATAACTTTTCACAATTTTGAGCAAGCAATTGGTCTAATGAATGATTATTGTTCCTTTTTAGTAGCATATATGTTAATGTGCTCTATTTTTTTTCAACAGATTCGATAACCAAAAGATTCATTGTCCACCCCTGCATACCCCTTCACGAGCGTAGTAGTAGATTAGAGAAATAATAGTGGTGGTCATACATTCAAACTTATTTTTTCCTCTGTTTTTTCTTTCATCAACTTTGATATCCATCTTATTCAAATTTCTAATCTTTTGTTCCTTTTTTTTGTTGGGTAATTAGGGGGGTGGTGAGATTCAAGGGGCTGGGCGCAGGGGTAGACGTGGATGTAGGAGGGAAAGGTGTGGAGGTTGGTAAGCTGTGGGCATGGGGAAGGATGTAAAGGGTGGGGTTTTTGTGGTGCAGGGCAGTGCTAAGTATGGTAAGTAGTGCGTGGGGGAGTCAGGGTTCAACAAGATGGCATACAGGGAGGAGGAGGGGAGGAGGCAAGGGAAGAGAGAGGGGGAAACAAATTACATAACAAGAAAACAAAAGAAAATGAGGAAAAAGAAATAAAAGAAGGATGAAAATGAGGTAAATAAGTGAAATGAAAGAAAACATTAGAAAAATGTTTTTTATTCATTTTGTGTTAAGATTCCAGATTTGGGGGTGTATTTGTCAAAAAGTGATTTTTTGAAACCCAAATTGACTTACTAATTTTTAAAAGGATCATATTGTCTACAAGTGTTCATTTAAAAGACATTTTTGTAGTTCGGGGAGTATTTTTAAAAGCCTTTTTCTAAAGAACAAAATGAATATCTTAACATAAATATTTTCAAAGAAAATATGTACTAATATTTCTAGATTCTTGTTTAGATGGAAAATTAGAGATTGATTAGAGGTTGTGATGAATATAATGAATAAAGAGAGAGAATTAGAGAGGTGGAGGAATACAGGTAGTCCTATTATTCTCATATGAGAGATATTTATAGTACAAGAGGAGGTAGGGTTTGCTTGGGTAGCAAGAACACTAAATACATAATACCCTACATCTAGAATATTCCCAAGAGATATTATATTCCCAAAAGATATTTTACATCAACTATAGAATATTTCATAACACTCCCCATTGGATGTACAATACTAAAGAATATATCTCGTTAAAACCTTACCAGGCAAAACCCAATGGAAAAAATCCTAGTGAAGGAAAAAGAGTAAATGATTCTTTAATGCGCTTTAGATGCGGCCTCGTTAAAAACCATGCCAGAAAAACCCAGTAGGACAAAAACCATAGCTAAGGAAATAAGAGTGCAGCGCGTATAAACTCCGCCTGAAAAATACATCAATTGATATCTTTGAGTCAACGCAAACCAATGTTGTGAACCAACTTCTTGAATGTTGCGTAGGAAGTGCCAACAAATCTGCTATATTTTCACATGAAGTAACTTGTTGGACAATTATCTCACCATTCTTCTAAAAATCCTGAGTGAAAAAGAATTTCGGTGAAATATGCTTTGTCCTGTCACCTTTAATGTATCCTTCCTTGAGTTGAGCAATACACGCTGCATTATCTTCATGTAAAATGGTTGGCATTTCCTTTCTTGTTGATAAACTACATGGTCCACGAATGTGATGTATTACGGATCTTAGCCATACGCACTCTCGACTAGTTTCATGGATAGCTAAAATCTCTGCATGATTGGAGGAAGTAGCTGCAAGAGTTTCCTTCATTGACTGCCACGGTATGGCTGTTCCACCACATGTGAACAAATTCCCTTTTTGCGATCGACCATTGTGGGGATCCGATAGATAACCTACATCAGCAAAACCAACCAAATCTGTTTTGCATAGTTTTGAAAAATACAAGCCCATATCCTTAGCGCCTTGAAGGTATCAAAGTATTTGTTTAACCTCATTCCAATGTCTTCATGTTAGACACGAACTATATCTTGCTAATAAATTGACAGAAAATGATATATGATTAGCAAGATACGTTAGTGCTCCTATTGCACTCAAGTATGGCACTTCGGGACCAATAATCTGTTCATCATTTTCAAGGGGTCGAAAGGGGTCATTATTAACATCAAGAGACCTTACAATCATTGAGGTGCTTAATGGATGTGCTTTGTCCATAAAAAAAATATTTTAGCACCTTTTCTATATAATTTGACTAATGCACAAGGATTCCACTCTCAAAATGCTCCATTTGTAGACCAAGACAAAATTTTGTCCTCCCAAGATCTTTCATTTCAAATTCTTTCTACCTCTTCTAAGGTCCCATCTTTGTGCGTTGTGATGGAGCAATTGGCACATATATAGCACATCCAAAAATTCTTAGATGGGAAATGTTTGGTTCCTGACCAAAAACCAATTGTAGGGGGAATGATGTATGATAACTTGTTGGCCTGATGCGAATCAATTCTGCTGCATGCAAAAATAGCATAGCCCCAGGCAGAAACTGGCAATGGCCTTGCAATTAATTGCAAAAGTTTAATAAGTGATTCTGCAAGTCAATTTTGTGTATGAACATGAGCCACAGGATGTTCACCACTTATCCCAATAGACATACAATAGTCATCAAAAGTTTGGGATGCAAATTCGCCGGCATTGTCAAGACGTGTGAATTGTCTTTATAGGATAGTTTGGAAAATGTGCTCGTAGCCTAATAAGTTAAGCAAGTAATCTCGCAAACGCCAAGTTGCGAGTTGATAATAGTGATACATGTGACCATCTAGTTGATGCATCAATCAAAACCATAAAATATCTAAATGGTCCACATGGTGGATGTATAAATCCACATATGTCACCTTGTATACGTTCCAGAAAAGTAAGGGACTCAAACCCTATTTTGACTGGTAATCACTACATTGAAGAAACTTCTGGTTCTTCAATGGATTCCCACAAAAATTATTAATGATTTTTCGCATCATCAATGACCTAGGATGGCCTAACCAGTCATGCCAAACAATAAATTTATCAAGGTTTGTGAACTTCTAGTTTACAACCACATGGGTCTCAACTGTATTAATTTATCACGCTCTGTAAACTTCTTTCACATAAAGTATACAGACATTAAAATATAATATAGAGCTTTGCGAGTTGTGAGGTGTGCAGCATAATACAAGACGGCGGCGTTTTGGACACCCGAGCGTACTGATAACTTGTATTTTTACATATTTTGAACCCCATATTTAATTGTTTTAAGATGTTATGAAGCGCATTTAAGTTGATCCTATTTTGTTATTATAATTTCTATTTATTTTTGTGTTTGTCATATTTTTATACGTTACTCTTTGGTGATTTTCTTATAGGCCAATATTGAAGGGTAGATGGAATGATTAAGATCAATTCTTAAGAAGAAAATCCTTATTAGATGATCATGACCCATATGAGCATGAGTGCTTCTCAAGATGTATCACCATGTGTTTCCACTCCAAACAAGTTGGATTACTTTTGGGCTTTACAAGGCGTGTCCCTAACAATCATCATAGGACAAATTCCACCAGTCCAATGTTAAGAACAAATGCAGTCAACTCACAATTTCACTTTACCTTTATACTGGTGATTGTTGGGCTCTCACATCCATACAGTTCCATGCCCAACATTCACAAGTCGATGCGGCAAAAGAATTTAAAATCCTCACCAACTCATATACGCATGAGACGCCATATATAAAGAAAAAAAAAAAAAAAAAAAGACAATAGACAGGGGGGAGGCAGGACACAGAGAGAGGATAGACAGAACAGGAAGCAGCGAAGAAGGAGAGCGACGGCACGATGTCACGTGCTGACTCATTGGCTATAATTTTGCCTAATCAACCCCGTGTGCCACTTAGTTCACGGTCCCGTCGGAACTAAGTCAGGCAACCCGAATCGATGTTAAGGTTGCAAAGTAAGAGGAAAGAGTTATGGATGCAAGAGAGAATACTTAAGGAAGCTTTGTGAATGCTTTGATTACACAAGTGTGGAATGAGTTGTACATTCGCAAATGAAGAGGGGTGACCCCCTATTTATAGACCTAAGGAACAATCTAGAACCTTTTGCCATGTGTACACTTTCCTTGAGGTTCTAGAGAGTTCCACACAACTCTACATGCTTCTACATGTTTCTACATCATTCTTAGTACATCCATGCACATACAAGAGTACTCTAGAGTATTCTACAATGTACAAGAATACTCTACTACACACTAGAATTTTCTAAGAGACTCCAAGAAACTCTATGACACTTCTAGAATCTTCTTGACTCTTTTAGACTACTCTCCAAAATATTCTAGAAACTTCTAGATACATCTAGAATCCTTGAGAATCTACTAGTTATGTGTAGAACCTTCTAGATATTTCTGGAATCTTCTGGATTCTCCTTCTAAAGAACATTCAGGATGTCCACCATAAAGAATCCCACCAATTTTGTCTTTTGACATCCTTAACGTACGTAATTCCCGGTCACGATGTTTGGGAATAGGTGGCCCGTGACAACGAGCAGTACAATTCCGAATCTTCCAAGATTAAATCTTTAGCATCTACTTTTGACAATACAACTATGGAGATTACATTGTATGTTCTTTCTAATATTTGTAGTTTTAATTTCAATAGTATGTTAAAGTAAATTCATAACCTAGGGTAGGGATGTAAAACGGGTTTCATTCGTATCTTTGATTTGTGTTATTGATCCTATTAATCTCATGTTAATTTATGCTCTTGGTTTGTATTTTATATACAAAATTGTTGTTTGGTGCTTGTAGCCTAATAGTGATTTTGTTATTTTTATTAGAGCTATTGTGTGCTTTAAATTATATGATTTGTGGTTGTACCCATGTCAATCTATTTGAATTGTTATTAATCTACTGACTAGATTAATTTGGTTCACTCAGTTTTATTAGATTATTGGACAACCCTATACTACTTATCGATAAAAGGGGTAAGGGATAGGTGTGCACATTAGATCAATATTTTTGGTAATCAGTTAATCTAGGAGGTTTATTAAATCCGGGCTTGGCTTGTAGTTGAGTTTGTACATGAGAATAACTAGCTTAATAATATAGTCAAAGTGCGATTAATTCGGAGTAACTACCCAATCCCTAGGTATCGTTTCTACTGAGTTACAACCACTGTCAATTTTAGTTTCTGTTTTAATCAGTCAATTTAGAGTTATATTAGTTTAGGCCCCGTTCGAGGAAGTTTTTAGTTTTAAGTTGTCAAAATTTTAAAAACTAAAACCAGTTTTGGTTTTGAGATCTCAATTTTTTGTTGTATATTTTCAATTTCAAAATAGTTTGAGATCATTTTTCCCTTTTACTTATTCTTCTTTCTAGTTCCCCAACCTCAATTCTTCTACCTATATCCCACCTCCATTGACAACCATCACCACCTCCCTTTTCTTTTTCTTTCTCCTCTGTTAGAGCTCTGGCTATGGGCTATGGCAGTTGCTGGGAGAGGAATTGCGAGGAGAGAGAATGAGATTGGGATGAGAGACAATTAGAGAGAAGATTGAAACAAAAAAAAATTGGGATGAGAGAGAGTCGGGGAGGAGAGAGACAGAGGGGGAGGAGAGAGAAAGATGAGGGAGAAAGAGAGGGACGAGAGAGAAAGAGGAGAGAGAATGGGAGGAGAGAGAAAGATGAGGGAGAAAAAGAGGGACGAGAAAGAAAGAGGAGAGAGAGTGGAGGAGAGAAAGACCACATGAGATTAAAATTTACAACTGAAAACATCTTTTACAAAACCTATTTTTTTGGTTTTCAAAATTTGGGGTCAAGTTTTCAAATTGACCATAAAACCAAAACTCAGCCCAATTTTACCGAACAGGTTTTGGTTTCCAAATACAATTTAAAAACCAAAAACTCACAACTCACAACCACCCTGAACGGGGCCTTAGTTGATAGAGTTGACTTTACTCTTTTCTTTATTAGGAACTTTCAAAAGCATATGCACATCTTCTGTACTCAGCTACAACCTTCTTTTCTTCATTGTAGAGCATAATATTAATGGGATCATGTTGTATTTGTTGCTAAATTTATGTCATATCATGCTTTGTAGCAGCTGTTCTGATTTGGATTTCCCCATATAACCTCTAGTTCAGCACCCTTACTGTCTGTATGGTCTAGGCTATTTAATTGATGAAATAATTAACTTTGCACTAATATCGCAACCGTGTAAACTTCATGGTGAAAATCGTAACATCAATAAAGTTGGTGTAATTTTTGCTCAATTTAGTGTTATTATTAGAAATTTTTTCCCAAAACCAATTTAACAAAACCCTATTTTAAAATATTTCTTGAATAAAACCCTCTTATATATACAATTTACCCAAAGAACACCCTCCATGCCACCTCTTGCAATTGGTTTCGACTATATAGAGATGAACTAATCGAAATGTCTCTTACTTACCCTATCTCACTCATTTCCTTTTTGATATTTTGACTTTACTTTGAAAAAGAAAGAAAAGAACTTTTTTTCCTCAAACATTAGAATTAACAAAACATCGAACTCTTCATCTTACTCTATATCCCCTCTCTTTCTCCTCTCTCTCTTTGTACCTCTGTCTCCAAAGTTGCTTTAATTTTGCCCCCTATCTCTCTCCGCATCTTACCTGTGAAAGGAGAGGAATAATCTTTACTGAATGAGTGCGAGTGGGAGGGGGTGAATAAGTGCGAGGATCAGTTGGGTTGGGGGTGTTAACAACATGACCAAAGAGGAGAGCCATATGATGATGAATTTGAAGAAAAGGAAGAGAACGCATACTTCCAATTATCCTGATTTACAAAGAAAAGTTTAGCAAATCTAGACAAATTCCTCAACTTTGACATAAACCCTAGAATTCGCTTACAGTTTAGTTCGGTTCATTTAATGCAAAAATAATTGGCCAGAATGCCATATTGGTATTTAAAAATAGACCCTCTTGACAATTTGGTATTTAAAAATTTTCCGGCCACCATAGGGTATTTAAAAGTCACAACTCGCGCACATTGGTCCATATTTCCACCTAAACTCAGTTTCTGGCAACTGAAATTGATTTATCCATTTTCTTTGTGTTTTTTTTTTTAATTTTTAACCATTTTCCTACCTTCTATTAAATTTTAGGAAA
>BSSO01007541.1:0-10896 GCA_030267885.1 Mesembryanthemum crystallinum | reverse complement strand
CCCCACCGCCATCTCCAACCTCCACTTTTGCCCTTTAATTTTTTCCATTACCCCTCTAATTTTTCCCCCCAATCCAAACGGGCCCCTGAAGTTAACTTTTAGATAATATGACTTTGTTTCTACATCGAAATTAGGGGTTCTAGCTTTTACTAATTTGTAATAGTTGTAATTTGAGCAAGCATGTTTGGCAAAATTAGCTGTCATTGTGAGTTATATCTATTGATTTAAATCTTGTTAGGTAGTAGAGAGAAAAAAGAACAAGATGTAACTACAGCTTCAAGCTGTAACTTTTACTCAAAATCTAACTGTCAAGTGAAAGCTACTATGAATAGCTTTCAAAAATCAACTGTAGCTGTATCTGTTGCTAAAATCTTGTTTAGTAGCTAAGATAAAAATGAACAAGTTACAATTTTCAAATTGTAGCGTTTTTGGTGCCAAACATACCGTAAAAATTAGCTATTATTTATTTTTCAAATCAATATAGACATTAAAAGCTAGTTGAAAATTTGGTAATAGGGAGTACATTTCGATGAAAATCTTTACGTTTTAACTTTTTTTTACAATCTTTTTCTTTTGACTTTGCAAATTCAAAGTTCAAAAATTAAAACTTTGATCATTAAATTGCAAAAAGGTATTGGATCATCTAAAATAGGATTTCCATAATTTCATCTTTTTAGTAGTTTCTAAATTTATGTAATTATCATTCTCTATGGCCAATTTAATATTTTGAAGAACATTTAAAATCGGGATGTGCTAAATGCAAGACATAAAATTTCAAAACGTAGGACAAAGTCCTAAAATGCCCCTAGTTTAAAAATATAACATTCTAACACTCTCTCTCATCCCTTTCACACACTCTCTCCACCCTTTTACACTCTCTCTCCTCACTTTCTCTAAGATCAATCTTGTGGCAATGGACGGTAATCATGAAGATGATTAATCGATTTTTTTTATTTGTTTGCTTCATAATTATCACAAAAATAACTTACAAAGATATTCAAATAAATATGAATAATTAATCGAAAAGCAAACAACGCAAATCAAAGAATCAAAACAACAACCAATTAATAAAAATTAACGAATTACTTTGATCTATGGATTGTGCTTTGCGAATCGAAGACCTATTTTGCTTCCACAAATTTGAGAAGATTGATTTTGAGGAGAGAGAAACCTAAAATTAGATTTGTGAAGGTAAGGAGGAGAGAGAAAGTGTTTTTTATGTTTTTTTTTTTTTTTTTTTAAAGTTAGGAGTATTTTCGGATTTTGTTATACGTTTGGAAATTTTTATGTCCTGCGTTTAGTACATTCGTAAAATCAAATCGGAAAGATTATTATGGGACGCGGGAGTATTATCAAGAGAAGAAAACCACATGTCCTCAGTTTTGCTTATTGAGCCCAGTGGAAATGCCATCAAACAGGTGGGCCAAACTGTGTTCTCATGTTTGGACAATCCTCCACTAGCCCAAAACTGAAGCCCACCCATCAGTCAAAAAATGTAAATGTCAGTTCTTGTTGAAGTTTTCAACACGAAACTAGCCGACATAACCTGGAATTCAGATAGCATGTGCATCATTCATCATCCAAAAAATCTCTGGGGCAAGTAATGCTATGCCGTGAGAGCAGGGAAAATTGTCGATTACAGCTAGAAATAGGTTGATTATACACAAGTTGTTTAGGCAGTGACAAGGCTCTTGCCTAAGATAATGTCGTCTGTCGAGAAGTCAGCTGCTTTCCTGAATGTTCCCCTTCCGAAATCTAGGTTGTAGGAGTCTGTTAGACCTGCCACTAGGTCGAACTCTGGTTGCCACCCAAGCACGCTCTTTGCCTTCTCAATTGATGTGAAGAAATGCTGCATTCGACAAAAAGAGGGGGTGTAATTAGTACTAAGTGTGACCAACTATTTGAAATGGAAACTTATCCAAGAACAGTTGCTAATAAAGTGCTTCCACTTAAAAGGATGAGGTAGTAAACACTTTGGTTTGAACAAGATCATAAGTTTGAAGTTTGAATATTTGTCCAATAACTAACTTGATAAAACTGTGACAGTATGGGCTTATGGCCTCGAAAAAAATGATGATAACAACTCCCTTTGCAGTCAGCATGTTAGAACATTTTTGTTGCTGGCTAAAGTGATTGTTATTATCAGACTATTAGTGAGGAATGGAATGGAATGGACTAAGAGAAAACAGGATGAAAGGTTTCAATAATATGGTCGAGGTTTCGAGGAACTCAATAGTAAGGCAAGTATCAACGACACAGTGCAAACAAGTGAAAAAATATCTCTCTCTTTGTCCACTATTGACCTTCATATTTGGAGAAGCACACTTTTGACCATTAGAATTGAATTTAATTATGGATAGAGAAAGAGAGATGACATGAGGAGTCCTATATTGCAACAATCTTTATGAAGGAAACTGTGGACATTGGATTGTCATGTATATCTAACTTCTAAATGGGAAAATGGTTTTGGAGAAAATAAACACAAATGGAGAGGTCAATGGTCTGACGAAGGGAATACTGATTGTGCACTTAAATCAGGGAGATCTGTTCAGCCGTTCAGTCCTTCATCCAGTGTAGGATATCTTACCGTTATCTTTCTTTTTCTTGTGATCAATCCCTCTTAATGCATAGAAGTTGTGATCTAGGATCAAGCAATAATGTTTCATAAAGTAAATACCTGGTCACGGAATGGGAAAGGCTTCTTTTTGCCAAAATCATACTCCTTGGGGTTGTAGTGCACTAATTCAGGTTCAGGAAATCCACCAGCCTGAGAAACAATTGAAATATCGAAGAATATATTAACATAATCATCAATTGGCTAGCAAAGTGTATCATGCGATTTCTATTCCTTTTGAAAAAAACATTCAAATGCTTGGATTGCATTTACCTTTGCACACGCCCTTGCTAGTCCATCAAATGTCACATACTTGTCTCCAGAAATATTGAAAATTTCCTTGCTAGCTTTCTCATTTCCAAGAACAAGTACGAAAGCCTTTGCCAAGTCCTGTCATAAAGCCAATTTGGATAGTTACAACTTTTTCCATCTTGTTAGAGGACATGCAACTAGAAGCTCTTTTCGCATCTTCCTTAGCTTTTCATAAGCAAGTCATTCAGGAATAGTATTACTTCATGACTAAAGTACATTGTCAAATGAACTTGACTATGATACGCAATTGTTCATGGGCAACACTACTTTGTTTTTAGATGTATGCAACACCGTAATACTGAGTTAATGATTCTTTGCTAACCTTAACATGGCCAAGTTGGGTAATTTGTATTCCTGAACCAGGGATAGGAATTGGGCGGCCAGCTTTTAGCCTGTGGAAAAACCATTCTTCAACTGGGTTGTAGTTCAAGGGTCCATATATGTACACAGGCCTCAAAGCAGTCCAATTCACACCCCTTGACGCAAGCAAGGTCTCTGTGTCAAGCTTCCCCTTGTGCCTACTCTTTGGATCAACTGCATCCACCTGTTTCAGGGTAACGAAATGTTACAACTATTGCAGGTGAATATGAAATTAAGAAGATACAAAGGCATCTACACTTCCTAGGTCATGCTTATGGGGGCACATCTCCACATGAGAGATTCTAAAGGTGGCAAATTGGCAAAGGCAACATCTCTACCAAGTATCAACGAGGTTCAAAGCCAGAACTACAACTCATATAGCTAACTGCTTGTGGTTTCTAAAATGTTATTGGAACTACATCTTTTGTAGTTAAAAGCTAAGTTACCCGGACTCTTCATTTTACCTCAAAGTACCCGTGTCGGACACTCGACACTCGGACATGGGTACGGACGCTCGACACTTCATTTTAGGCTAAAACCATGCAAAATTTTCAAAATATTGCTGAGTCCGACACTTGGACACATATCCATAGTGGACACTTTCAGCCGAGTCCATGTAACATAGGTTAAAAGTCGATTGAATATTAATCTTAGAAGGTGAGTCCCTCAAATGAAATGAAATTCACATCTAATATTATATGAAAGCAGTAAATATTTTGTAAATTTGTGGACAAAGTTTATCACATTTGACCCCAAAAGAAACAATCAGTAACATCTTACTGAGAAGGGAGACTATTAAAAAAATGAAAAAAAAAAAAAAACAATATGACATTTGCATCACCATTCCATCCCACCCATAAACCACATGAAAGCATTAACTTGATAATAATCACCATCACCAAGCTCAACTAGAAGTAAAATGGGTGAGACTCATTTACCTCAAAGTGCGGTGGAAGGTCTGTTTTGAGGTAAACACCCGCTGAGGAGCAATAAATGTATCTGGCAAGGAAAAGGATGAAAAATAAGATCACTTCTAAGACCGCTGAAACAACTTAATGCTAGTACTTTGCTCATAGTATTTTATTTAGGCTACTAGATTGCTGATATCTTGTTCCACTGGAATCCCTACAAAACCTAGATAAAACCTCGAATAATAGACTTACTGTTCAAGGTTTGGTAGTGCGTCCAATATTGGCTCTACCTCAACCGCCTCTCTGCCTGAAGTGTAACAAGACAATATGAAGGTTAAAATTTCTACACAGGGTCTCATTTAGTAGCTCGAAGGGTCGAAAACCACTCACCGTTAATGTCATAAACAACATCGTAGCCTTCTGCCGAAAGACTGCTTTTAACAAAGTCAAAGTCTTGCCTATCACCTTTCAAGTGCAAAATCTGTGAAGTGGGGAAACTAATTAACCACAGAGGTCATATGTGATAAATAGGTTATAGCTTCATCCACAGTTGTCCACATAAGGGAGATCCAGATTTCACATACCTTAGATGAAAAATCAGCAAAATCGGAGTCTGCTTCACCAGGCAATTGTTGCGCAATCGGTGCTTTTCCTCTGGTAAAAAGAGTCACCTAGCATAATCATGAGCCTTAATGTTACTGTGCATTTGATTTCGAATAATGAAATCCCATCACAAGTTACAAATTTGGTGAGGGTCAAATTCATGAAGGAGAATGTGGGAAAGAATCAACAATACCTGATGCCCCTCCTTGACAAGGAGTCTTGACAAGAATAAACCAATGAATCGGGTGCCACCCATGATAAGAACCTTCTTGCCGCTCGATGCTGTGACATGCAATGCTCCTTTTGGCTGCACTACATTCCTCTTGAACTACAAGAATAACCCATTTCAAATCAATCAATTCAAAACAAGATGCAATCGAACAGGAGCTTCACTTGCAAAGACCAATTCTAGAAGCTAAATATGATAGTATCATGAATTACGTATTAGTGCCACCCACCATCCTTAGCTAGTAATCCTGTATGAGAGGCAAGCTCATTCACATCACAGTTCATGCATGATAGAACCAATCGATGACACGATCATTCTATATGACCCGAAGAAAATCAATACTTAAATTCAAAACTCTCTTAGGCATTTATTCAAGCAGGTGATGGGCATGAATTGAATACCCAGAACCCAACTCAAACAGGCTAATTCTGGTCCCAAAATTCAGCATACATCATCATATTGAGGTGACTAAAATCGAGAATGGTAAAGAGGGTGTACCTGTACAGAGTTGGTACTAAATCTGACGCCATTGAAGTCAGAAGAGAGAGAAGAGTGGATGAAGGCGAGAGAAGAAGCTGGGTGGTTTTGCTGCACCACTACTAACCTGCTCGCCATCTCTTCTCCTCGAGAAATGCTGTTGCTGTGCTTGTGTAGTTGTGTGTGTGGATTTAGCTATGGCTATGGGTGGAATTTGAAGGGCTAAGTAGTCTTTGATGAACCTGAACCCCATCTGTTTGTTGTTTGTAATTGTGGTATTCATTGTTTCACTTTTGCTCTCCCTCCAAATCTCACCAACGGTTTGGATAAGACGATTGACCCCACCCAACCCCTCGCTTCATTAACGCCCACACCACACCCTCTCGCTTATAAACAGACAATACTAATAACATCATCTTGGGGTTCTTGTTTAAAGTAAAGTAGGAGAGTTTTGAAAATGGATTTGGACAACATTATGTGTATCGAGGCATTTTCATAAAAAAAAAAATCGGTAGAACATAAATATTCATATCTTATGTCTATCATTAATTTTGTTTAATCTTAATCAAATGTTACAAAGAGAAAGCTCCTAAAACTTGTTGGCTCATTGACAAATCTCAAAATCTTGTTAATTGTTAGAATTGGAACAAAAAGGAAAGTGTAAATAGGTTGCAGACACCAGTTTTTAACACTATTATTACTAAGCGGTTAACGGTTTGATTGCAATGGTCTATATCAATATGGAGTAGAGATGATTGGGAGTTGTACGTGTATTTTTAAGACTCCTAAAGATTCGGCCTACATAATTCAATCAATGGGTTTCGTGTCATGCTGCCTGCCTCACTATGAGGGCAGCCTAGAAATAGTGGATCACCCTTGTGCCCAATGAATTTTTTTAATTTCAAGTCGTGCCTTTACTAGAACCTTTTCATTAATACCCATTGATGACCCATTAGTCTGTGTGAATGCATTTTGTGTAGGGGTGAGCAAAATCGAATATCCGATCCGGTTTTCATCCGAAATTCGGGTATCTGGTTTTTCGGATCCCTAAAAATGAGATCCGTATACGATCCGATTTAAACTGGATATCGGGTGTTTCAGATATACGATTTTTCGGATTGGATTATAAGATTATCCGATCTGATCCGATTTTCATGTTGGTTTTGATGCAAGCAATAATTTAATTTTCACTTAGTTAATTTTTTTTTTAAATTACCCCACATTTACTTGATCTAATTCAACTATAAGTGATGTTATAACCTCCTGGAAGCTACAGCATTAAAACATAGCTACAGCAGTAGCCAGTACTATAGTTAGATATGTATATGGAAGTACCAGTACTATCTATATAAAACTACCTATTACTAATGGCTATTTAAGTGATCCAAAACTTCCTAACGAAATATAGAACACCATTGAAGAGTCACTATGGTTAGTTTATTTTTATAATTTTGTTAGAAAAATAAAATTTGGACTGGATACCGAAAATCCGAATTTGCTAAATCGCAATCCGCATCTAATCCGAATTTATGAAAATCCGATTCGGTGTTTTCGGATTGGATATCCGCATTTCGGATAAAAAGCGGATCGAATTCGGATCGAATCGATAGATCAGGATCACTTTGCTTACCCCTAATTTTGGGTTATACTTGTGCCATGTCGGCCCAAACTTGTGGCGGGTTGTGCTTGACAATATGCTAGTACAACCCAATATCATCCCTAATTCGGGGCATCCAGGAGAAAAGTGAAAAAAAAGAGAAGAAAATGAATCGTAGTATTATGTTGGGCCTACTCGGGTCCGTTGAAAATTTGGGCCGGCCCAGAAATTAGCATCAAACTTTAACGGAAGGCCAGTGTATCTCGTGTATGGTGGTTAAACTTGTATCGGGTCGGGCTCGGGTAGTATCAGAAACAGGCAAACAGCAGGAAGGAGAAGGAGAGAGAGGGAGAGAGAGAAAGAGAGAGAAAGAGAAAGAGAGAGAGTGGAGGAAGGGGGAAGAAAACGAGGGTCCTTTCTTTACTTCCCAGAAAGCCATAGGAGGTTGAGTATATACCCACATACAAGATCCACAACGGCTACTTTATCATTTTGTCTCTTACAATTCTTCTAGCTCTGCTCCCATGGATCCGATCCAGGTAAACGTTACCCTCTCTCTCTCTCTCTCTCTCTCTCTCTCGCTTCCTCTATGCAAAATTGAATTCAAGAAGCATAAGAAACGTTAGGGTTAACTTTAATAGCGTCAAAGCTGTTAATTCACTGTTTGTGTTGGTTCTATTTTGATTTGATTCATGGGTTTCATGATATAGATCTGATCTGGAATCGATGTTCCGCTAATTGACCTCGATCAGTCCATTTTGTGTTGAATTTTGAGAATTATGATGCAATTTAGCTTTTAAAAGTTGTTTGTGCTAGTGGTGGTGAAATGACACTAAAAGGAGAAGGATTTTCGGGGATAATTTTTGATGTTGGTCAATGTGGTCATTATTCTTACATTGTGTGATATCTCAAGAAGGTTAACTGATCGTTCTTGGTGATTCTTGATTGTTTGTGGGAAGAAGTTTTATGGATATTTAATGGTTTAAAGTGCTGTGATATTATCAATTTGTTAAAATAGTGTGTTAATAGTGATTGGCAGCTTAGAAATTAAACCTACGAGGCACTTGAACCAAACTGCATTGAAAACAAACTGCAACATTTGTAAGGGTTGTTTGTTAAGGAAATCAATGTGATCAATCAAACATGATATTGCTTAGTATTTGGGGTTATGATCAATCAAACATGATATTGCTGAGTCTTTGGGGTTCTTAACTAGCGAACTTGTAATCTCCTTGTTACTGACGAGTAATATGAATCTGCCTCTCAGGCACAGGCTCCTACTGAAAACTATGCGAACCCACAGACTTGTTTCTTCCATGTCCTCTTCAAGGTATGTTGTATTACAAACCATGGCAGATTTGAACTTTTTTTTCATTATCCCACTAATGTGGCCATTGAACTGTGTGATGTAATGATTTTTGTGCTATTCAGGGTGGAGCTTTGGCATTTTACATTCTCTCGGCACTTTTCTTCGATAACTTCGTGATCATTTTCGTGGTCACTGTTTTTCTTTCTGCTCTTGATTTTTGGGTCGTCAAGAATGTTAGTGGGCGCATTTTGGTCGGTTTGAGGTGGTGGAATGAGATAAATGATCTGGGTGAAAGTGTGTGGAAGTTTGAATCTCTTGATCAAGAGGTCAGTACCAAGTACCACATGTTACAACTTACAAGTGTTCTAGATTTCTAGTATCTTTTGTATTGTTGATTCAAGATTTCTGCTTAACCATGTTCTGCACATGGATGACTTTGTAAGTGTCTTATTTCTTATACCATCTGTTCTGTTGCATAGTCATTGGCACGCTTAAACAAGAAGGATTCTTGGCTGTTTTGGTGGAGCCTTTATCTTACAGTAAGTAAATTCAAATTCGTGATATCGTGGTTGAATCTTGCTGCCCCTCTGATTATATTTTCTTTTTGTTTCCTTTAAAGTAATATACTTCCCTATCCTAATTATTTTCACCCTCTCTTTTGGGCCAGCTCAAAATAGTTACATTTGATAGTTGTATTCCCCAGCCATTAAATCCCACAGCATTTTCCGGAAAAGTAAAACTCTTAGCGATGGTAACATTTACTAGTCCTCTGAAGATGATGGAAAAAATTACATTCTCTTGCAAGTCTTGGATTTTAACTAGAATCTGATGAATAAACTATGCGAAGTAGATCATTACCTAGGATGTCTTTGTATGTCAAGTTGCTATATCGTCCTCTCTATTTATAACTCTGGATTATCTTCATGATTCTTGTTTATGTAAGGTTATTCTAATGGTTTTTTCTTTCTTACTCCTCTTAATAGGCTGTTGCATGGATTATTCTTGGAATATTTTCTCTGATACGGTTTCAAGCAGATTATCTGCTTGTTGTAGCAGTCTGTTTGTCCCTCAGCATTGCAAATATTGTTGGCTTCACCAAATGCCAAAAAGGTGAGCGAATTTGTTGTGCTTATGCCTTGCATCACTGGTAGCTATGGTAATGGAAGCGTCAAATGAAAACTTCCTGTGGCTTTTGTCCTGATTACCTGATATGAGGAACAGCTTGGGAACTTTTGTATGAATGGGTTTGATGTTACATAAAAAACAAGTATGCAAATAATAAGTATGCTTCTTCATTTCCACAGTAAGAACCATCTTTGACATTTGACATTACTCCATTAATTACTTCAAGAATGCAATTACTAAGAATGCTTCTCCATTCACATATGAACTTAAAACTGTCTTTGACACTTACCCTATTTCCATAATCATTAGACTTCAGTGGGTTCAAAGGAAAACCTTATCAGATTAAGTGTTATACGAGTAAAATAATGAGTGAAACATAACAATCATGGAAAAATCAACCATTACTTTTGGGCATCTAATTGGGAAGTGAGGTATTTTTGGTGGAATGCAGGAAATTTCTTGTACTAGATGTAGTTTTTCCCCTTGGCTGATCATTCATCGTGATGGGCTATATCTTTATTAACTGGTGGCAGCTAACTTGCATTTTTGTTTTGGAAATTGCAAAAATTCTGCACATTGGCGAACGCCCAATGGACCAAGGGGAAGGGGATGTTGGCCCCACCTTGAGGAATTGGACTCCCAACCTCATGGATACGGGAGGGGTGCTCTTATCACTAGGGCAACCCCCACATCCTCGGGTGCAGCTAATTGTTTAGTGTTTCTGTTCCTGTTAAATCCCTTCTGTATCTCTGTGTGAACTGTAGATACCTTGATGAGGTAGAGCTTTAGTTATGGTTACTGTTTTTGGGACTCTTGAAAAATTGTGTGGAACTAGGGCAAATAAAGTTTTGCAGCTTAAGCATGGACTCTGTGCTATTTCCTAGTGAGGAATCCTTGTTGCAGACATCAACTAGTTGGTTAAGACTTCATTGGTTTGATTTGGCTTTAAAAAGGTGTCCGGGTGAGGTTAGAGGCTTTTCTTCAGCCAAGCAGTATAATTCACACCATTTAGAGATGCTACTAAGGTTATGCTTATTTTGATGGGTTTATGCGCTCTTACCTGTTCAAGACCTAGTTGGCTGATCTGGGGCTCATAAAAATTGTACTTGTTTTATTCAAGGTGTGCAGATCCTAGATTAGTACTTATGTTTTGAATTAAAAGACTAGCTTATTATTACTTGTATCCCATCTTCATAGTCCTTAGGGAGCGCTTGGAATAGGGAGATAAATTAAGGGGGTAATGGAGGAATTCAAAGATCTAAGTAAGAGGAGGTGGTGGTGGTAAATGATAGTGGAGGAAGGTGGAGGAGAAGGGTTATAGGGTTGGAATAAATGACCCACCATCCCCCTAGGGTAATA
>BSSO01007540.1:0-10897 GCA_030267885.1 Mesembryanthemum crystallinum | reverse complement strand
CTCTGGGTTTGATTTTTGTTTTTTTTTCCAGAGATTTGGTAACAATGCTCATTCCATATTGGCCCGACCTTGGTTTGAGTTATTTGCAGTTGCCTCTTTTCACACTTGGCAACAAGGTTTTTGACAACTTTTTCAAGATCAACTGTTTAATTTTTCATTCTTTTCTGGTCAATTGTTTGATTAATTTAACCTACTTTTTGATTGTATTGTTGCATTCAGATTGTTGTTGCACTTGACATGGCAAAAAGAAGTTGTGGTGACGATGATGAGTTGGCAAAGGAATTGAAAGCTGACAAGAGTGACAACTATATGTATTATGCTGTTCACGAGTGCTATGCTTCTTTTAGAAGCATCATTATCTTCATGGTCCAAGGGGAGAATGAGAAAAGGTATTTACACTCCTTAAATAGATAGCTCATCTCCAAAGAAAAGAACTTGAGATTGTTGTTGACTTTGAAATGTTCTACATTTTTCAGTAATATTGAAAACATATTTACTGAAGTCGAAGGATACGTAGAAGCAGGCAACCTGATAACAATATATAAGATGCTTCCGAGCCTCCACGATCACCTCGTTAAATTGATAGAGTACCTGGTAAGTACTTTGTGTATGATTTACCATTAATATTCGGTGTGAAGATTGTAGAAGAAATACAAGATATAATCCAATTAATAAATTTTGGAGGGAAGCCCATACCAGTCATAATCTCCTCAACAGCTTGTCAATCTACAGTATCATATGACATCTGCATGTCAACCTTTAGAGTGTATCTAGGAGAGGTGTTTTGTCTGTTGTATGGCCTGATAAGATCCCGAGTGATCACTAATTCACTATGCTACGCCCACTATATCTCCCTGGAACAAATGTCCCCTGATTCCCAGTGAGAATTGAGGGAAGCACTTCATTCATTCTCTTGACAATTACCTTGTTCAATGGTTTTGTACAAGACATTGCAACATCTAATAGGTCTGTACTCACTAGGCTTCTTTGGATTGTCATTTTTCCGGCACTAGTGTAATAAATTGTAGAATTGAGTTCCTTAGTCATGTGACCTGAAGAAAAGAATTCCAGTATAGCATCAGTTATCACAACCCACAATCTGCCATGTTGCTTTGAAGAAGCTGCTACCGTAACCATCAGGTTCTGGGCATTTAATATTTGATATAATGAAGCTTTAATTTCTTCTCTAGTGAATTGTTTGTTGAGTTGACTTGCTGATCCAGAGATAGAGTACTACCACTAGCAATTCTCTCCTCCTTCATTGGAGTTACTTTTGTACTTGCACCACCAAGTATACTTCTATAACACTCATATCATGCCTTTTATAACATGAGATTTTTTAATAAAAGTTTTTAACTTTTACAGTTAGAGAACAAGCGGGAGGACAGAGATCAAGTCATCCATCATTTCCAGGATATGTTGGAGATTGTGATTAGAGAAATGAGGGAGGACACAAGGAGTCTAGAGGGGATGAGTTCTCAATCAATAGGAGCAGAAGCAATTAAATTTCCTATTGAACCAGTATCCAAAGCCTGGAAAGAAAAGGTATATTTTGATATTGCAAAATAGTCAGAATTTATGATACTGTTAACAGATTTGCACCTAATTTTTTTTTTTTTTTTTTTTTAATTGGAGCAGATTAGACGACTCTACTTGATGCTCACTATGACAGAGTCCGGAATGAATGTCCCGTCAAATGTTGATGCTCAGCGTCGACTTTTATTCTTCTCCAATTCAGTGTTTATGAATATGCCTCTAGCTCCTCAAGTTAAGAAGATGCTTTCATTCTCGTAAGTGAAAGGCATTTTCTTTCTCATGCTCGCAAAAAATATACCACTTAGTTGTCTAGTTCTTTTATTTTCTATATTCTTCAATTGATGCTAAAGATTGAATTGTATTGTCTTGCATTTTCTTTATGTACAGCGTATTGACCCCTTACTATAAAGAGGATGTTGCTTTCTCCTTACAAGATCTGGAAACACAAAACGAAGATGGAATANGAGCATCACTGAGGTAGTTAATCAGTTTGTTGCCTATTACACATTCTAGGAAAAATGAAATACTTTTAGCATCAGCCTCAAGGGCTAGCTTACATGCTGGGTTAGGAATACTAGACACTTTCAGCAAAAATAAGTACATCTCGTGCCTCCTTAGCTAAAAATCAGCAACTTGATTGCTTTCACTTTGTTGATGCTTGGAACTTCTTCCTCCAGTTGGTTTATTAGTGCCGTGCTTTGGAGAATGACATTAGTATAGATAGTTCTTCTTGTCTTTTGGCTCTGAATGAGCTAGATTGCTGCTTGTGAGTTAGATTGGATAACCAGCTTTTTCTCCAATGTCTATCCACTGCAATTTTAAACCCATGTTTGATAGCCCATAATTCAGCTTGCATGATGATAATTGACCCAAGATTTTGTTGGTAGCTAAGAATCCACTCTCAATTATGATATCTGAATATACCTGCAACGCCTTCTTTGCTGTTTGTGTTGCCAATGACGGATCCATCTGTGTCAAGCTTAAGCCACCCCGAAGGTGGTTGTTTTCTCGCTTACGAAAGTTTCCACTTTCTCAGATGTTGGGTTCCAGGACATACCACTCCAATATTCCCAAGAGAAAAAGCCAAGAAGGGATTGGAGGTTACTCATTTCGAATATTCTGATGTTTCTATTCTTCCAACTGAACCAGAGAATACAAGCGAACAGCATATTACTAGGGAGTTTGTTGGGAATTGGTGAGGTTAACAAAAAAACCAGTCATAGAAAGGGAGAAATCGGGGTAGGTATCGGGGAAGGGAAAAAGACTCCAAAGTTATCTAGCATTAATGCAATCTTTTCAGATATGCAAGAAGTTACCATTGACACAGCCCCACAGTTTATAAAAAGGTTTCTTGTATCTACAATTATGCAACTGATGATAAAATAACCATACCAAAACAGATGAATGGGAGAACTTTCTGGAACGTATTGGATGCAAGAATGAAGAAGAGCTTAGACACCGTGATGATATGGAAGAAAACCTACGTCTTTGGGCATCATACAGAGGCCAGACTTTGACTCGTACAGGTATAAATCAAAGTTTTCCTTAATTATATATTCCTCAAGCTTCCTTTTAGTGCTTATATAGTTAGCGGAGTATTAAATGTGTGTTTTACACCAAGACCAAACTAGAGAATTGATTATCAGGGGTATAACAAAGCTTTATTTTCTAAAATAATTTTCAAGCCCCGTAGTTCAAGTTCGCTGCAATATTTCTATTAGATTTTACTTGAGTTGTGGGAGTTAGGCACATTGGATCAGTTATGTTTTCATTAATTTTGCCCCTCTATTCTTACCTATGACTGTACTTATAATGCAGTTAGAGGCATGATGTACTATCGGAAAGCCTTGGAACTTCAAGTATTCCTCGATATGGTTAGAGATGATGGTACCTTTACCCTACCTGCTAATTGTTATTTTTTTTTTTGTCTCTGCCCCTATTTAAGATTGAAATTGTGCATGAAATTCTTAATTTTCAAACTACCGATTGTGTTAATGGGGTTATATTGATGTGCTTTTACTTTTCTTCGTATGGCACCTCTAGTCCTTGTAGAAGGAGGTTACAAAGCATTTGAAGTAAGCAATGAGGAGTACTCGAGACATGTTGTATCAAGATGTCAAGCATTTGCTGATTTGAAATTTACGTACGTGGTGGCGTGCCAGCATTATGGAATTCAAAAAAGGGCTGGTGATCAACGTGCACAGGATATACTTAATCTGATGACTACGTATGTTTTTGTTTCTTTTTCTTTTTTCTGTGTTCACTCATTTCATGTAGCTAGCTATGGTTGTGACCAATTGAGAATATCCTGGTGATGACAGATATCCATCTCTCCGGGTGGCTTATGTAGATGAGGTTGAAGTGCAAAGCAAAGACAGGTCAAGACAGATGCACAAGGTTTATTACTCTGCTCTTGTGAAAGCAGCTTTGCCAAAAGCTAGTAACTCTACAGATTCTGGGGAAAATCTAGATCAGGTAACCTCGCGCCCTTTTGATCATTAACCTATCAAGAGCACTATCTAGAATTAGAACACTGTAGTAGTTGTTATAAGAAACTCTTCTGAAATGCATTAAACAGAGAGAGCTAGTTCTTTCTTTCTTCTACTTTATTTTCCTGGTGTTTCTGAGCTGTTCATCTTCAGTTTTTCTTTTAAAGTTCAGCCTAAATGATAATTCTGGACTCTTTTGGGAAGGCTTCTATGCATAATGAATAATACACAAAATGGGATATTTTAGTGGTTATTGAAGAATTCGGGCTGCAAACCTTGAGGTTGGCTCGCATAGAATTCTCGATCATTTCTTATGAATGCATTCGCTGCACCTTTATGTGTAGGTAATTTACAAAATTAAACTCCCTGGACAACCTATCTTAGGTGAAGGGAAGCCTGAGAATCAGAATCATGCTATAATTTTCACACGTGGGGTAGCATTGCAAACAATAGATATGAATCAGGTAAGAAATTATTAAAGTGTTTTTGTTTCTCTTTGTTGATTATGTGAAATGTAGGATGTAATTGAGCTTTTCTTTTCTTTTGAATTTAATTTTCCTTGCACTTTAGGATAACTATCTGGAAGAAGCTCTGAAAATGAGGAATCTGCTGCAAGAATTTCGTAAAAGAGAGGATGGTCTTAGACGTCCTACAATCCTTGGAGTCAGAGAGCATATATTCACTGGAAGGTTGGTTCTTATTGTCATCTGGTTGTCAGTTCACTGCTTAGTGTTGTAATATTATACTAAAACCCATTCATTTTACTGCTGTCTGGGTGTAAATTTTGTTGCAGTGTTTCATCCCTTGGAGGGTTCATGTCAAATCAGGAGACAACTTTTGTCACCATGGGTCAAAGACTGCTAGCGTTCCCATTGAAGTAAGCCCCTCTTCTCCCCTCCTAGTTAACCAAACCCAAAAAAATAGAAAAACTTGGAATTCTTTTAAAACCGCAGCTACTTCTTTCTGACTCTTCCCTTTTTTCACTTGTACAGAGTTCGCTTCCACTATGGCCATCCAGATGTCTTCGATAGACTGTTTCACCTTACTATAGGAGGTGTCAGCAAAGCTTCCAAGGTTATCAATTTGAGTGAGGATATCTTTGCTGGTAAGTGTTTTCTGTTTCAGATGCCTTTTATTTTTCTTTTCTTTGTGGTAAATGAGATAATATCATCAACCAAAGCCACAAAACAAGAGTTACAAACCAATTATAAGATCAAGGATGGGGAGGCTTACTTTCTTAGAAGGGCCTCCACATGACTCCCTAGTTAAACTTATTTGAGAACTAAAATAATTAAACACATAATTTTAAACAGCTCTAAGAACCAAACTTGGATCATGTGAGTTAGTTTAGGCAGTAGTTAACCCGAAACTTTCCCCTTGATCTCCATTTTAAGCCTGATCAGCAACACATGAGGATGACAAACTTTTTGCACTATGCTTTATTTCTAGCTGTCCATATGTGATGAAACAAAGCAGCTAAGCAAGCTTGAATCACCACTTTCTTAAATTTGTTCCCCTTACATCCTCTGTCAATCCAACGCCATGTTCTGTAAATATCAGTTGCAGCTACTGAAAGCTTCAGCCACTGTTTAACAGCTTGTAAGCATTGAAGAGTAAATTGCCACCAGTATAAGAACAAGTGACTGTAAGTTTCCACAGCTACACAACACATAATGCAATTGCTATCAGGACACACAACATGTGTAACCTTTCTTTCACCAGCTGCGATTGCTATCAGCTTCAGATGCATGATCATCCAGCTGATATATGCATGTTTAGGAAAACAAGTCCCGCACCAAACAAATTTAAGCCATTTCGTATGCCTTTTGCTATTTCCATTGCCAGCAATAATTACTATTGTGATACAGGAATCAACTCGACCCTTCGGGATGGAAACGTTTCTTATCATGAGTACATTCAAGTTGGGAAGGGCAGAGATGTGGGCCTTAATCAGATCTCCATGTTTGAAGCAAAAATAGCTAGTGGCAACGCAGAGCAAACGCTGAGTCGCGACATGCATAGGCTTGGACAACATTTCGACTTTTTCCGGACGTTGTCATGCTATTATACAACAGTGGGACTTTACATCAACTCTTGGGTAATATGCACAAGAGAATTGACTTAGCTTTAGTTGCTTTCTATTGTTGTTTCAAATAACATTACGAGTTTCTTATTTTTTTATACTAAATTGTGACAGATTACCGTGTTGACAATATTTGCATTCCTATATGGACGTGTCATCCTAGTATTTATCGACTTTCCTCAGAGTGTGAGCTATAAGCCTATCCAAGCTGCGCTACACTCAGTATCATTAATTCAACTAGGCTTCTTGCTTATTGTTCCTATGATAGTGGAGATATGGTTGGAGAAAGGACTGATTGCAGCTGTTGTAGTTTTTTTCCGGATGCACCTACAGTTGGGACCAGCCTTCTTCACATTTATGTTGGGCACTAAGGCCCACTATTTTGGGAGGACATTGCTCCATGGAGGTGCCAAATATAGAGCTACCGGTAGAGGATTTGTAGTCTTCCATGCAAAGTTTGCGGAGAACTGTAGATTATACTCTAGATCCCACTTTGTTAAGGGTATGGAGTTATTGCTCCTACTATTGACCTATGGAGTATGTGGACATCCTCACAACAGCACACATACATATTTCATAACAACTGGAGCAATATGGTTCATGGTGTGTAGCTGGTTGTTTTCTCCTCTCATCTTCAATCCTTCCGGGTTTGAGTGGCACAATATCGTAGCTGATTGGGATGATTGGTATGCTTGGATGAAGAACCCTAGCGGAATTGGTGTGCCACCAGAAAAGAGCTGGGAGTCTTGGTGGGAGGATGAGCATGAGCATCTTCGCCGTGTTGGGGTTCTTGGCATGACTTCTGAGATATTACTATCCTTTCGCTTTTTCGCATATCAAGCTGGGATAATTTATCATCTATATAGAAAGGAGCTCCCATCCTTTATTGTAGTAAGCTCTCAAACTTATCTATATTTTTGCATTTGAAAACGTAAATTGTTTTTTTTTTTTCCTTATGTTATTTTCCAATTTTGTTGATTGTCTTACAGTCCTATATTTTTTCGTGGGAAATCGCTCTTGTCATGCCCTTTGCTATTAAGGTAAGAGTTTTATAACCTTTATCTCCCGGATTTTAGTTGCCTTCCAATTTTTACATTGCATGCTATAAGGCATTACAAAATTTGTAAGCTTTTCTCACTTAAATATTAAATTAGTAATGTTATGTAAATACTTAAAAAGAAAAAAAAAAGGACAAAACACCTGAAATCTACTCACGAGCTGAGAAAGAGAGTATACTTTGAATTAGTATTGTTATTTTCAAATTAAGGTATACAAAGATGATCTAAAGAAGGTGGAGAAATGAGGACAAAAATACAAAATACTAAAAAGAAAAAAAGAAGTACTATGTGAAGTTGGTGTTACAAGATGTTGAACATATAAATTTTCTGGTTATAAGGTTATATAGTTGTGGCAGATTTCTTAATAGCAGATAAAAACCTTCACTATTGGAGAATCAAAGAGTCTTACTCTACTTTATTAGATTACTATAAGTTGATCCAAAAAAAAGTAGGAAGGGAAAACACAATAATGTTAATCAATAATAGATAAATAAAAAAAGACTGAGAGAAAATAACTTGATATTAGTCTCTTTTGCTTCAACAGCAAAGTTTCTAAAAAACACTAACTTGATAGATTGTACTAATTTGCAAGGAATAAAAACGGTAAACCAACCTTTACATGTCATAAATCTGTATTGATTAATAATTGTCCTTGAAAAGATATACAGGGAAAGTGAGAGGTGTTGTACTTGTGGTTGGTATTGATATTGGAAAATATATTTGATGAGTATATTCCATATTAATCTTGATTATATTTTGACAATATATGTTTGAAGTGTTGTCATATAGACATCTATTCTGTTTAGGAAATAAATATCTTTAGGAGACTAGTTTACTTGGAAAAGAAGTTCCCATATTCTATAAATATGGGTATTCCCCAATAACATTAATAAGAAGTCATAATTTATGAGCCTATTATATTTTATCATGGTATCAGATCTTGATTATATTTTGACAATATATGTTTAAGATGTTGTCATATAGAGATCTATTCTGTTTAGGAGAAGAATTTTATTTTATCAGTTGGGCAGGCAACTGCATATATTAGTATGGTACACAGGTAAACAAATGAAATCAATTGTAAAAGCTTATCAGCATGAGGTTTTGTTCTTCTCATGGTGTAGAGAGAACATGAGAAGAAACTTTACCAGTTGCTAACAGACCTTGAATATGTTGCTTATGTGACATTTATTTAATCGGTTGCCTTCTATAAGTTTGATAAACTGATAATGTTTTATGTTTACTCTTATTTCTTCTGTTGTGCAGGGTTACTTGTCAAAGTCTCGACGATGCGTGGTCTTCAAGCGACTAATCACTTCGGCCTATGTCGGTATCATTATATACTGTCTAGTAAGCTTCAAGTTCATACCAATGGTTTTATCGGTTGCCTTTTGTACTTGGGGCACACTTTCGGTAAGATTGACTATCAATTTTTTTTTTTCTTTACAAGTTTACACATTCTGAATATAAGAACAAATGACTATATTTTCTTTTCTTTTAGGTTGTCTTGACTCAGCAGCCACTACTTCATAGATGTGGCATTTGGAGGCCTGTCAAGAAGATCGTGTGGTTTTATGATTTTATGATAGGATTTTTTTTGCTTTTATGTATATCTGTTCTCGGATCTTTACCAGTTGTATCGGATCTGCAGACCCGAATGCTATTCAATCAGGCATTTGGTAGGGGTTTGCAGATCTCTCGTATTCTTAGCGGGGGTAGATAGGTCCCAAAAGAATTCTTATTGGTTATGTATTCGTCATATGAATCAAATGTAGTACTTCTAAATTTCATGTGACCAAGTACTTAATTAGTTTTCCACTCTTCACTACTCTTATCTGAGAAATGGTAATAAGCGCGGCGAAGGTGATATGGATTTTGTTGGGTGTCATCATGGTGTTGACATTCAAAGTATAAATTTTCTTGCTGGTGTGCAAGCTCAGCTCAAGTTGTCAAAACTCTGGCATTTCGTCGAGCCAATAATAGAGTCCATGGGCTCCTCTGCTGATTTTGAGTGTGTAGTATGTATGGTGGCCTACAATCCCACAGCTATTTTCATCTCATGTGAATTGAACAAACACCACTTGGAGCAATTTTTGATTTCTGACATTCAGGAGACAATGAGGAGTACACTGGCTTCCAATGTGTGTGGACTCCTCTGTAAGTGGAAGTTTGGTGGAGTTTTATGGTTGATTCATGATGCTTTTGGGTCCTTGTTAAATTAGGCTTGAATCCATCTTTATTGTGCACTAGTGGTGTGTTCTAGTATTAGTAATTGGGTATATGGTTCCTACTTCCTAGTGTTTTTTTTTACCTGTTATTATTACCTGTTGACATAGTGTTAAATTTGGGCCCATTAGAGAGTGTCCATAACATGGAGGAGGTTTCAACCCAAAACCAATTGGTAATGGGTGGAGTAACTCCCCTAGTTATAAACACCTCAAGGCACTCTCAATTTATCCATGTGGGACAACCCACTTAACACATAGCTAGGTGTATATGTATATATTTAGTCTTGTGAAGTGGTAGTGATCCTTTTCTTTAGAAGTTGGGGCAAGTGATAGGAGTATTTATCGGATAGTAGGGAGTATTTCATAAGGATATGGAGTAGTTTATAATTATGTAAAAGAAGGCGTTTGATTTGTATGGTCCCTCCTTGTATAACTAATACTAAGCATATAATTTCGTGTGTTCTTCTCAAAGACTTGTTAGATGAGGGTTGGTTACTGCCCATATTTGTCATTCCGATTTTGTTAATTGAATACAAATATGTAAATGTAATTAATCAAGTGCATCAATCCAACACTTGTCCTTTGTGTGGAAGAAATTTATGAGTATAATTTATAATTTATTTATAATTAAAAGACAACGAATAAACCACAAGCTTACACATTAGCAATTGTTATATGATACACCCGTGTGCACCATGCACCGTACTCACCAATATAGATAGAAGCCCAATTGAAGAAGCTCAACCCTTCCTTCATTTTGCCCAGCTCAGCCCTGCCTTCATGGGCACCCGTGTGCACCAAGCTTGGTACACATGGGTGTACCATATAATTTGCGCTGAAATGACTTCAGGTCATTTGCTACTAACACGACAAATCAACAATTACCATGTCAATTGCAATTAATTAGCCAAAAACTAGTAACTGGCTCCTCCAAAAAGAAAAGCAAAGCAACAGTTTTAACTCCACAGCCCTCACCGAGAAACCATCTGATCTCCCTCTTTGCAAGCCCTTGGATGATTACACTCTTCAATTATATAAATATATTTGGTAACAAAGCCCTTGAATGAAATAACTCAATTTTTTTGATAATCATTTTATTAATACAATTATGGATAAACTATAACATAATAAAATTGGAGCTCAAATAGAAAGGAGGTCATGCACGGCATGTGTTTTTTTTAAATAAAATAACATATAATAGGTTCTTTAATAAGATAACATATAATAGGGGATGGGAGAATTGAATCTGGAACCTAATATGTAAGTAGGCTTCGATTTAACCACTAGCCATACCTCATTGGCTGCAAGGCATATGTTTTAAATGACATAACTATGTGCTTCGATGTTGAGTTGAGCAATGTTTTCCATTCCATATAGTAAACACTTGGGATCTGCATGGTAATGTAAGCTCATATGGGCTTTGGACTTTGGTCCAATAGTTTTTTGGAAATCTCTCTTAAATTGACCTTAATTTGAGATTTTTGCCAAATTTTAAATCTTACA
>BSSO01007539.1:0-10897 GCA_030267885.1 Mesembryanthemum crystallinum | reverse complement strand
TCATTTGTGGGACACTTAACAGGTTCTGATGAAGATTAGGAACAAGCAGGACATTCTTGATGTAGCGAGTTCCGACTTTTGTTGAAATCACGACAGTTCCCTTTCCTTGAGACAAGATAATAGATCCATCACCCATCTTCACAGGAATATTCACAGAATTATCAATTTCTGTAAAAATACCTTCATTATTGGTCATGTGGTTTGTGTATCCACTATCGACGAGCCATACATCTTTAGTGCTTGCTAAGGAAGCTTGACAAGCATAAAAGATGTGTTCTTCAAAGTCTCGGCTTTCTGAAATATTGGCTTTTGCATTTTGCTCTTTGTGCCAACAATCTTTTTCTTCATGACCAAATTTCTTGCAAATGTCACATGGAGATTTGCCCTTGTTCCAGCAATTTTTCTCCAAGTGATTTATTTTCTTACAGATTCCACATGGTGGAAATGGTCCTTTCTTCTCACCTCCACTTGTGTTTGGCTTATCGTCACCTTTAGAAATCTGCTTCTTTTTGCCGTTTTTGAAATTTTTCGGCTTTTGCTTGTGCTTTGTTTGAAAAGCACCTTCTACAACTTCATCTTTGCTCAACACTTTGTGCTCATGTGCTCGAAGCGATCTAAAGAGTTCTGTTGTAGATAACGTATCAAGATCTTTGGATTCTTTTATAGCAGTGATAATAAAATTAAATTTTTTTATCAAGGCTGCAAAGAATCTCATCAACGATCCTTTTGTCCGGAAGAGCTTCACCGTAAATTTGCATCTGATTTACGATTTGCATCATTCTAGACGAGTAATCCTTGATTGTTTCTGATTCTTTCATCTTCAAGTTTTCAAAGCCTCTTCTCAGGTTTTGGAGTTTAATGGCTCTTACTTTTTGTGAGCCTTGAAACTCCTCCTGGAGAGTCTCCCAAATCTTTTTTGAAGACTTTTTATTACTAATTCGAGGAAATATCGTGTCAGCAACGGCTGCGTGAAGGTATGTTGTTGCCTTTGCATCTTTTGACATGTTTTCCTTCGCCTTCTTCTGTTGATCAACAGAGAGTTCCTCACCTTCCTTGGGTGGTTCATACCCCTGTTGTACAACCTCCCAAAGATCATGAGATAGTAATATAGCCTTGATTTTGATACACCGTGATTGTCACCAGTGAATAATGGTATTTGAGGAAGTGATGAGCTTGATGAAGCCATGCTTCAAAGTTTTTTTTTTTTTTAACAAGGAATTAAGCCCGAAAGATCAAGAGGGCTCTGATACCACTTGTTAGTTTTTTTGAGAGAGATGAGATGAGATAGTAGAAAGAGAATGAATTGAGATGATTTTATTCCAGCTATGAAGTAGGATATTTATACAAGTATTAGCACCCATAACTCCCCCTAAGTAGTCTAACATATCCCATCTTAATGTTCATAACTCACATAACTCCTACATCTTAATGTTCATAACTCACATAACTCCTAGAACTTTATTAGTGTAACTCAAAGCATTAGTGTGAAGGTAACATCTGACTTTACTCACTTGAATTAAATTGTCAGTTTCAACAAAAGTAACAGTTGCAAGAAAACAAAAAATAACAAAGTTATTTCTAAAGGGCATACTTATTGCTTGGCGGTCTGTCTCAGCCTCCAACCAATGTTGTTCAAATTGTATGTTGTAGAGAGCTTCCTCCAATTTAGCAATTTGTTCATACACCGGACCCAAATGCTCTGTAAAATGACACAAAAACACAGTATAATTTCATTAATAAAAATTATCGACATAATAGTCAGAGAAAAGATATTAGAAAGACAATTAGTTAATCAACTACCATCTTTTGCATGATGATCATAATATCCATAGTGGCCAACATGTACATCAAAATCAATGGTCTCATGATAGGGAGACTTATTAGCAAAACAAAAATTGTAGATGCCTTTCTTGTGAGCAACAAACTCGAACTTTTCACTAGTCTTTTCGCGTGCGTCATGAAGTTGGTCGCCATCAGGTCCCTTTACCTGGTATGAAGTCAAGTGTCAAAAATTAAATGGGAAACAATTGTTATTAGTGAGCTTTCCATTTTATTCATAAGAAATCAAGTACATTACCATATTTTATGATACTATAATTAAGAATTATAACAGTTCCGAACATACCAAAGATGAGATAAGACATGCAAACATATGGATTTGTTGGAAAGGGAAAACCAAGGTCCATTACAGTTTATTGTTTACAAGAAACTAGGTCTACTGTTGCATCAAGAACAATTAATGTCCCTCCCTCCACACCCCCAAAGTTGAGACTCCCTGATTTTTACAGCTCCATGCCGGCCTTAACCTTGTGACCAATTCCAATGAAATTCGCTGAGGATCTCCTCTGCAGCATGTGTAAGTGATGAAACACAAATTGAGTTCCCTACTCGTAAAGAAGCTAGCCCTTTGGAATGCAAGGAGTGTAAACCCGTTCATCTTGTGGGCACTGTCTATAGAATAACAGCTAAACTCCTAGGTGATAGATTGGAAAAAGTTAATCACCTCCTTAGAAGTGACACGCAGACAGCTTTATAGGGGGAGAAATGTTGGATGTGGTTCTTCTAGCCAAAGACGTAGTTGATCTATCAAAGAGACTAAGCAATTAGGCCTTATTCTTTAAATTTGCAAAAGGCCTATGATTATGTGAGTTGGTACTTTTGGACTAAACGATAGCAGACTAGCAGTTCTCGATGCAATCGCAAGTTGAAGAGGTTGGATTAACTGGTGTGTTTCTACTGCCTGAGCTTCTGTATTGACAAATGGTCGACCCTGTAATGAACTCTCTGTGCAGAGGGGTCTCACGCAAGGACCACTCTTTCCCCTTTTCTCTACATGACTGTTGCAGAGGGAGCCATCTTCTCATGAATGCTTCTGTGGATCTTAGTTGTATTGAAGGTATTTTTGTTGGTGCAATCACTATTAGTCACTTGCCATTTACAGATGCGGCACTTATGTATCTTCATGAAGATTTAGAGTGTGTGGCCTATACTAAAGAAGTTCTCAGATATTTTCAGTTTGTGACTATTCTAAAAATGAAAAGTTCACATATGGGATTGTGTATGGACCAGTCTGCAAATCTTATTAGCTGTAGCATTGGTTCTTTACCTTTCTCTTATTTGGGTCTTCAAGTGGAGAATGAGAGGTAATCCCCAATCCTTGGCTTTTTCAGCAACCTTTTAACGACATATATCTATCTTCCTAAAAGGCTATATATCTCAATTCTCACCATGGCTGGGGTTGGGTGGTTCTGTTGAAGTCTGTATTATTTAGATTGCCGTTATAATACCTTTCTTTGTATCAAGTCCCTAAGGGAATTTTGGATAAAATGGCACAGAACAAGAGAACTATTTTGTGGGATTGGGAAGGCAATGAAGAGAAGAGATATACTAGCTGGGTGGCATGGTCTTTTATCGTGAAAGCTAAGAATCTGGGTGGCCTTGATATAGCTTATCTCCCTGCCAAAACTTGGCTTTGTTCGCTAAGTAGTGGTGGAGATTTGGCTGTTCGGCTGATGGGCTGTGGAAAAGGGAGGTTCAAGCCACGTACAAGGGTATAGAAGCAGACTGGTTACCTATGGAAGAAAGACATTCTCTTTCACCTCTTTGGAAGGGAATCATGAATGCTGGTACTGGTCATGCTTTACTCTCTACCATTGTCAAGCACGGGCTCAGATTTGCTCCAGGTGATGGTAAGTTGATCTTTTTCCTGGAGGATGTCTGGTGTGAAGATTTGCCTTTGTCAGAAAATTTTGGCAGGTTCTAATCCCTAAGCATTTAGAGACACGCTCATCTTGCATATATGGGATTTTGGGAACATGGTACTTGGCATTGGGTGATAACTCATAGGGGGAAGCTCAAGGGTTAGAAGGAAGATTTTCAGATTGCTTTTCTGTAGAAGTTGCAGGCTGTTCCTCCCTCTCCTTACACCCAGATTCTTTTGTTTGGAAGTTTAATAATCATGGGCTGTTTAGTTTAATACTAAAGAGTCTTATCACCTAATAAATAATGCTGACTCTTCTGGGAATCAAATTCCAGTCGACTTTATGGTCAATAACTTTGTTCCTTTAAAGATCCAGGTCTTCTGTTGGCAGCTTTGCAAACTAAGATACCTACCAAACTTTATTTGGTGCACATATGGATTCCTTTGGATCATGATAGTTGTCATTGCTGCTTTGTCACTTGTCTGAAAAGGATTCCAAAGGTACATGGCGGCCCAGGGTTTTCTTGGGCTCAATATTTAAGAACAAGGAGTCCAATATCAATTATAGTACTACAATTTTTCTTGGTGCAAAATAATGGTAGCAGCACCATCCAAGGGCATTCAGCATCTAGATTCTAGAAGCTCCAATTCATGCAACTTCTGCTCGAGGGGATGAACAACAGGGGGTTTGGCAGTGAAACAGGTCATGGTAACTCTGGTACTTCAAAAATAACGGTTTTGTTGCAGGAACTAGGGAGTTAAAGAAGCAGGTTACAATGATGAAAGGTAATAGTTTAGGGTGAATCAGTCTCTCAGAGTCTTAGGCGTGCAACAAACTCCTCGTCTAATGAATCTGGTAACTCTTTTGCCAAAAATACGGCGAATCGAACTTATACAGAAGAGGAGACAGCGACTATGCCTTATCAGGCCTCTTTTCTGCAACTTGGGTTCAGGCACTGGTGGATATATTTCCCTTGAAAAGGAGCAGAACGTGGCAAACAAAAGACGAAAGAGATAGGTCAACTTCACTCCTCGTAAGAGGTCTCTTTAACTAGTATAGGTTAACTGCATTTACGTTACGGCAGGTTTTTGATGTTTCAGAGATGCCTGCTAATGATTGTAGCACACCTAGATCCTTGACAAGGCAGGTAAGAAGATCTCTAAGCAGAAAGATCAAGACATGAGCACTCAACATGAGGATGTGAGAGGAGATGGTATCCTCCCAACGCCATCACCAGTTAATTATCATATGTATCATTGTCTCTAGGACATAAGAAGCAGGTAATGTTGTTCACGTGCTACTCTCTACAAGATGGGTTTGAAGCTTGTCGACACTATAAAAAGGGATTTCATATTTGATCTTCACGTTAACCATAGGAAGAATATTTTAGTCTAGTGTTAGATAATAAGAAGTCTCATAGAAATTATGATGTTGAGAGGGAATGTTCCTCTTTCAGTGTTGTTCCCTCGTCTTCACCGTCTCTCATCTCTTCATCACATGCCTATTTTCCATTTTTATTTTTTTGATGGCTCCTCAGTCTTGTAGAGTTTCTAATTCATAAGTGTTAATGGAAGGGAGCTGGATGATTTATCTGGTCTACTTCCTCTCCTTGACTCTGTTAAACTCAATGTTGGGTCAGACGGGTTTGGCCTCATCAAACACGGAGGCCCTATCTTGTAAATCATTTCTCCAATATCTGAACACTATTCCTCAATCTCTTCTTTTCTTCTTAGGTTCTTTTGGGGTGGAAAAATCTTTTAAGACTGTGTTCTTTATTTTGGATTACAGTTCTTAGTAAACTAAACACCAATATTCTACAGGAAAGAAGGAAGCCTTAAATTTCTCTTGCCAGATATTTGAGTCATGTTTAATGGGAGTAGGGAGACTAATGGGCAATGCTTATATTTGGGTGGCCTTGTCCTTCGAAGTTGTTGGTGTTAATCCAGATTGCATACCAAGGATATGGGACTAAAAAGGAAGAGAAGTTTGTTTTGGAGATGCGATAAGTTTGCCCTGTTTTGGCGTATTTGGAAGAGAGAAATAATCAGATCTTTTAGAATCAATTTGCTCCCCAAGATTTAATTTGGCATAAATTGGTCTACTTTGCTTCGTAGTGGGGATTTTCCGGTTTTCCTTTGTCAGAATTTAAAGTACATTGGAGTGGTTTATTATTTGAATGCTTCTATAGAAGAACTCTTTGTCCTCTAGCATTCTGAAACATGGGCTCCTAATGTCCAAAAAGAGAAAGAAGTCCAAGGAGAGGTCCAAGCTACAACAAGCCAAGTTCTTGCTCTCATTCCAGCTCTTTACACTTCGGCGTGTTTGAGGGTGATCCAACTTCCAACAGGTCTACCTTGATCCAATAAACTAATTAAACTCTCTAGGAAGTTATTTAAAAAATTGAGCTTAATTGTGTTTTGTAGTAGCTGCTTGTGCATTTTTGCTAATCCATGCACACAATGCACCTAAATCAACCTACACGTCATTTCCAGCCTATGAGAGGCTTCTAGACGGATGTGGAAGGGCATCAGTTATCCTAAGGGGACAATTCTCAGAATTTCTCTAAGAAGAGGCTACTCAAAGTGGTACCAAACTCTCAAAGTACAAGACGAGAGAGAAAGGCTCCTCTTTGTACTATGGCAGGTGGTGCCTGGCGGGTACGGGAACTGCTGGGATTTATTTTGAGCTTTTTTTTTTCATCGCCTTTTCTCTCATGTAATAGCTGGTATCTTGGCTCTATAAATAGGAGTTCAAATAGGTTGTCAAACTCAGTTTTGGTTGATATAAAATTATATGAGAGCGCTGCCTCTTTTTTCCCTAAAATCTTTTTTTTTTTTGGATAAGAAAAGTATATATTAAGTAAAGAATTGTAGTACAGTGTTAGAGGACAAGGAGTCCTCCCAAAGAATCCAATTACAAATCAGCCCTATGTCTAGCCATAACTGCAATTGAGTATCTTCGGAAGCTACCAGCTGCCTTAGCCCACAAATAAGCTTAAATATTTCACCCTCTCCCACAACATGTCCACCAACATACACCTGCCCGAAAAAACCCTAGCATTCCTTTCCAACCAAAAATAGCGTTTTTCCACAACATTCACTTCTCTTCCGCCTCCCAAAACCCACAAAACATATTTGCAAAAACTCCAAAACAGAAGACGGGCAAACCCAAGTCTCTTGCCCCTAAAATCTCTTAAATCCTTTAATCCTTTGTGGGTTTGGTGGGTTAGGAATGGATCCTTTAGGCCTTATTTTGGTGGGTTCTTGTATCCGGTTACTAGCTCAAAGATTCAGACTTTGTTACTTGCTCTCTTAAGCTCTAATCTGCCTGGTTTGGTTTATGGTTCACATTCACTCTGATTCTTTACTACTTTTGCATCTTTAAAAAATATAAAGTTTAATACTTCTAACAGTGGTTTCATTTTTGTATAGGGACTAAATTTGAACATCATTCTAGGTTATCATCCCTTATTATGAGAACATCTTCTTCTCTTGTAATTTCTGCTTTCATTGCTAATAAATTTTCTTTCACTATCTAAAAACATTTAAAGCCACTCACCACTGCAGGAAGCATGAGCTGCCAAAATCTATGAATTCCTAATCAGCAAGAAAAAGCAAGTCACATAGTATGTCTGCTTTTGATTGATGAAACATGCAGTTAAAAACTAAATACTCGAGAGATTTCAGACATCATCACAGTTGTAGCATACACCATCATTGTTCAGTTGTTTTTTTTTTTGTATGTGTGAAAGTGTGGGGGCATTCATAGTGAGCGCTCTTGAAGCAAAGACCTGCAGTATGTATACACATGAGGGGAGAGCACAAGATTAAGTATTTTGGGCATGTGGATACAAATGTATGGAGAAGTCTTGTACTATTAAACACATGAGAAATAAAAACTCTTTCAAGGGTATGAGAGGTTGCATAACAGTATGAGGGAGCAAGTTTAAATGTTAATATGGAAAATAATCTGGTTCTCTTCCGATGGACGAAGTTTGATCGAACCATCTTAAAAGTTTGGCATTTGCCTCCAAACTGTTGAGTTCCCTAACAGTTCTACGGGTGCTACTATTTTCTAGTTTTTCTTTTTCTTTTAGTTTTTAATTTTTTTAATATATTTTGAGCACTAAGTCCTTACTTCCTTAGTTCATTTAGCTTTTAAAGTATGTTAAGGCTCCATTTTTGTTGGCAACAATCAAGCCTATGATGAGTGCATTCGAATAACACCACAAATTATCTTGTCTCAACCTTTCCTAGGACAACTGGACACCACAAACAATTTAGTACATATCTACTTCTACAATTTGGGCAAAGTCATAGCTAACTCCATCCTGATCATCTGTGAGTGCAAACAATAAGCTAGNTCCCTTCTTAAACAAGCAATGAGGCTAATAACAAACTTATAGGGTCTCCAAATTCTGCATCTAAACTCCATTTGTGATCGAAATAGCTAATTCTCACTAAGCCATCTCAGGCCAATTCATACAATGGATTACACATAACAAACAAATCCTAAATTAAACTTTCGTATACCACAATGCAACATCAACACGCTAGGAAAGATCACGAGAGTAGGGTCAAGGGAGGTCCAGATGTACCCAACCTTACCTCTAACTATAGAGGTTGTTTCCCAAGGCTAAATATGGATATTCAACTAAATCCCACAAAATCAAAACCAGAATTTAAACAATTAATCTAAGAAGACAGATGATAAATTACCACAAGATCAACGCCACCATCATTCTCAGAATGCCAAGCGGTATCGGCTTTGATGACGACGTAGGAGAAATGGACGGTGTCGCCTTCGTATTGAACCTTGTGAGAGAAGCACTCTTCTCTATCTATCACAAATCTCAACCCAGCTGCGCCCTTTAATCTAAATAACACCATTACCATTAATCCCATTATCATTTTCTCTGTTATTCCCCATTTTTGCTCCATCTTTAAGCTCGCTAGCTGCAAGATCAGATCAGATGTGCCCAGAAAAATTAGAGTCAAATCCAGGTGTCGAGAGAGAGATGGAAGACAAGAATTACCTTGAAGAAGTGTTTGATTTGAGTTAGCTATGACTACTTTGAGGTTATTGGGGGTTTGATATTTGAACATCCAGAGTTTCTGTTTTCAAAAGACAGAGACACAGAGGGGGATGTACTTTTTGAGTTTTAACAAAGATTTTTTTTTTTTTTTTTTTTTTTTTTTGTCAAAAATCACCTTTTTAAAGTTTGTTTTTTTACTGAACCACCTTTAAAAATTTCATTTTTAAGGAACCACCTTTAATTTTAGTTTTGTTCACAAAGTACCACTTCTTCCATTTTCTTAATGAGAAATATACATAGGTTGACTGTTTTACCCTTCAAAATACCTACTATGTAACTTTCTTTTGTTCTTGAACTATTTTCTGCTTAATTTTCTACTAAGATTAGTTCATTGGACATGAAAAAGTACCAAGATTGGTTACTTGAATAAGAAAAGTAGTCAATATTTGAACCATACTTGAAAAAAATGCTAGGCGATAGACAAATATGGAGGATAAAACGGTCATTTTAGGTGTATATCTTGTAAGAAAATGGGGATAGGTGGTACTTTGTGAAAAAAACTAAAAGTAAAGGTGGTTTTGAACAAAAAATCCTATATATATATATGCTACGAGTGATGAATATGCACTTTGTGAAGTGATGAATTTAGTAGTTCGCATGGTTAGCATATAAGTTTAGTTCGCACTGGAAGCCCCCCACAAGATTCCCACCTTTCACCATAGCGGATTTTCGAAAACGTTTGTTTGAGAATCCCCCATTCACCTCCACAAAAAAGATGCCTGATTTAAGTATTGAAGATATTGGTCAATTATTGAAGGAAAATCTTACCCAACAACGCGATGAACTGAATCGTGGTTGGGAAGCAAAGTTTGAAACTTTAAAGATTAGTAGTGAAAATCGTGATGTTGGTTCAACTAGAAAAGATCCCGATGAAAATCGTAACTTGAAATTAGATCTACCCAAATTTTGATGAAAAAGGTGACCACGAAGATTATTTGGAGTAGGTTACAATATGGAAAAGGTTTTTGAATACAAGGGATTTGATGATCAAAAGTGTTGTAAAATAGCAATCCTCAAACTCAAGGGATTTGCTTCTATTTGGTATGAGAATTTGAAAGCTAGTAGAAAGAGGAGAGAGAAACCAAATATTGAATCTTGGACCCAATTGAAAAAAAAAACTAGAGAGTAGGTTTTTACCTCCCAAATTCCAACAAGAACTTTATTTAAGACTAACTAAACTACGCCAAAACACTCTTAGTGTGGAGGAGTATATTAGAGAGTTTGAAAAGTTGAGACTTTTAAGTAAACTTGAAGAAACAGAGTCTCAAAAGATTGGTAGGTTTCTTAACGGCCTAAACTTGCAAATTCAAGATAAGGTAGAGGTGTCAAATTATGAGACTTTTGACCAAGTGTGTGAATTAGTTAAAAGATTTGAGAAACAAATTAAATGACCCTCAAAACCTTCCTTTTCAAGGCCCACACAACAACCTCTTAGGATTGGAGCACCCAAAACCTCCCCTACTTTTACACCTAAGCTTACAGCTAGTATTTCCAAAGACAAGGGAAAAGAAGTTATTGGGGATAAGACTCAAAAGAGGTGTTTTAAGTGTCAAGCCCATAGTCACTTTGCTAAGGAATGCCCCCTAGAAAAAGCTCTCACCATTGAAGAGTATGATAGTCTTGACCATAGATGGGTGACTGAAGAAGATGTTGATGAGGATGGTTATTTATTATCCGAACAAGGAAGTGGTGCTAACCATGTTGATTATTCAAACGGTAATGAAAGCTTCGTTCTTTGTCGTGCCTTACACATGGAACCACAAGAGCAGATTCAAAGAGAACCTCTTTTCTATACCCGCATCAAAATTGGAGGTAACATTTGCAATATTATTATTAATAGTGATAGTTGCACTAATGTTGAATTAGTAGAAAAGTTTGATTTAACAACTATACATCACCCGAAACCTTATGCCCTGCAATGGTTAAACAAGGACAAAGGATTAAAAGTCGCTAAACAAGCTTTATTGAATTTTAAAATTATAATATATATATAAAAGGAGCATTTTCTGACAGCGTAGGACGCGCCACGTAGGCGAGCATTTAAAAATTAGTTGAATTAAAAAAAAAAAAAATATCTCATGTATTATTACATTCCAAGAAA
>BSSO01007538.1:0-10898 GCA_030267885.1 Mesembryanthemum crystallinum | reverse complement strand
GGAATGGGTATAATGCCAAATAACCTAAAGGCCCATCCCATTATTGCAACGATGTCGTTTTACTTAGCAAACTAACAGTTAACTTGATGGAGATAACGGAAATCACCAAAGTGAAACTAATTTTCAAATTACTGGTAATCAAAGTGGGAATATGCAAAATTAAGGTCACCGAAAAATGATTATGCCATACCTCAGGTAACCAAAGTGGAATTTTTCCTAATTTTAACTTTGAAAGTGTTACATTACTTTGTATTAGTATGAACTAGATGTACTAGTTATAGAAAACAGAAGTATTAGAATATGTCCAAAAAGTTATAGTTTGTCTATGTCACTTACCTATAATAGAAAAAACGTGTACTTGTTTCCTAAAATAAAAGTATTACATATAATTTAAGAATAAATACTTCTTTCTTGTTTTAAAAGTATTAGATTACTATGTATATGTATTACTTTTATAGACAAAAAGTATTACTGATACTGAAAAGAATTCTCAATTTTATGTTTGCATCTAATCAATAATTTTTTCATAACAGGACCTATAAAGCTTGTCAGGAAAAAAACCAGAGCCAAAGAAAAACAAGCCTGCAGTCCCTAAATTTCCAGTTGAGAAACCAACAAAGAAGAACAAGTCTCCATAGACAAAAACAATGAAATATCCAAACCCATTGACAGCTGAAAAACCAACAAAGAGAATGAAGTCTCCAGACTCGAAAAAAAGAAAAACTACAGAGACAACAACAATTGAGAAACCAGCCAAAAGAAGGAAGTCTCCAGAGCCACCATCAGTTGAGAAACCAAAAAAGAAAATAAAGATTACTGCGGATAAGAAGGCAAATGAAGAGAAACAGATTGTTGCTATGCAGAAACAAAATGAAGAAAGCAAAACTGTCAAGAGAGTGAGAAAAGCAAATGAAGAGAGACAGATTGTTGCTGTGCAGAAACGAATAGAACACTCTGCTCCAACTAAGAAAAGGATTTCAAGGAGAGATCCAAAAGTTGAGGAAAAAACAAAAGCTCCCCCCAAAACCAAAAAAATGCAAATGATCAAGCAAAAAGGAAAAAAAGAAGGAATGCAAGAAGAGCCACAAACAAGGTAAAGTATTACATATCAGCTTTAAAAGTATTAGTTAAATAAAGCATTCAGAAACTTTTACTTTTAAAGCATGTAACTGTTACTTTTAAAGCATGAAACTGTTACTTTAAAAGAATAGAACTATTACTCTTAAAGAATGAAACTGATACTTTAAGATCATGCAACTGTTACTGCTAGGCGGGAAATTTGTTAGTTTACATCATTAGAAATATTACTTTCTGATTATACCAACTACTAACTAACTTCCTTTCAGGGAGCTTGTAACTCAATGCAGACCAAAGCAGTTGGTTCAAATGTTCAATGCCTTGGGACAAAAGCAAAAAGAGGACATAAGAGAGATAGGATTTGGAGGATTGATAGAGATGAGAACTACTGTCATACCCACCGCAATGATGCGGTGGTTGATTGATAATTTCAACCCCAACAGCAGGGTGTTAAGAGCTGATAACAATATCATATTTGCTATAACAGCTGATGATGTACATGATATATTTCTCTTACCAAGAAATGTGGGAAAGAAAGTTATTGACAAGAGTGACAATAACTATAAGAAGGGAGATGAAAGTGAGGAGCAAAAGATCATGCAACAGTGGGAGAGAGATTTCAAAATGAAAGGGAATCATTTGGATGTGCCCCGGGCAGCTGAGATAATAAAGAGTTTGAAACAAGGAGGAGAAAATTTCAAGAGATTATTTGTATTGTATGCCCTGGCAACTTTTTTGGTTCCGGTTGCAAACCGAACGATCAGTTTTACGACTATGAAATCACTAATAGATGTCGAGAAAATTGGAAAACTTGATTGGTGTAAATATGTTCTGGACAGGCTATGTAACGCTGTTGCAAACTACAAATTCAAAAAAATTAAAAACCTCAATGGGTGTATCATGATTCTGCAAATGGTGTATCTTCATAGATATAAGTGGCAGGGTATTTCTTCACCAAAAACCCTACCACTCATAAAACACTGGGATACACCTATGATGAGGGAGAGGATAAATGAGGAGATAGAGGCAGGGCCTTTGGGGAGAGGAGAATGGGATTTGACTTCATACCCCATTACAAAAGCTAAGGATGATGAGAATGAGATACAAGAAAAAGAAAGTGAAGGAATGTGTCAAACAGATGAAACGACTAGAACGATCACATACAAACTACCAGAAGGAGCACTAACAAATGATGAGATCAAAAGGCAATCAAAAGATCTAAGAACTAGTGTTTGGTACTCATATAATATTCTCTTGTTTTGAAAAGTATTTCCTTTGATTTGAAAAGTACTATATTGCTTATTAAAAAGTATTATTTTTGACATAGAGTATTAATTTGATTAGCATAAGTATCAGCATTATTTTGAAAAAGTATTTGTTTGTCTAACAGTAACAGATTAATAACTATGAATAAGTATTGTACATAAGACTTGAAAGTATCATTTCAACTAACTTTATTATTAATTGCAATATTGCAAAGTAATACAAAGATTTTAGCTTTACTTGGCATAGAGTATTACTTTTAGATTTGTAAAGTATTATTTCACTTGTCAGAAATTATTATTTATGACACTATCATTATTATCTCCTTTGTGATAAGTATCAGTCTAATAACTATCAAGTATTATCTATAAAAAAAGAATGTATCAGTTCAGTATCAATTCAACTAACTTTAGTTAAATTTTTTGATGATGCAGAAAATATTTGAGGCATTCATGCTGGTCAAAAGAGATATGACTATGATGTCTAGTATCCACATGAGTAGATTAAAAGAAATAAAAGAAAATATGCTCCAAGTCGAACCCCTTGAAATCTTAGATACAAAAGAAGACAGTGAGGGCTCTAGATTTTTCAATGTTCCAGAGGTATTACTTCAAATAGATGAAGTGATCAATAAAATGACACAGTGGAAGAAGGATGTTGAGTACATGAATGGAAACATTAACCAGAGTAGCAAGAAGGGGAATGAACGGACAAAAAAGGTATCATAGTTATTGTTATTAAGTATCAAGTACATATATCTTTTTTAAAAGTATATATGATTAAGTGATAGCCCTGTGTTTTATATCTATATTGCAGACTCAATCACAGAGACAAAAAAAGAAAAGGGATGATAGGATTTTGTCTTGCTCTCTCTTGACCCCTGAGACAACTGTAGAAGAAAGCAAAAGGACATATGAAGGTGAAGAAGAGATGACATTCAGAACCACAACACTGCAAGACACCCATGAACAAGTCACAGCACAAGAAAAAGATCAACATGAACAACAACTTACTAGAGAGCAACAGCTTGATCAAGAAATAGTAACGCAGTCTCAAGAAGAAAGCCCAAGTGAAAAAATTGACAAAATTAGTCAGTTGATTGCAAGTGACCTTGCACAAGAACAAGAGGACGAAGAAGAAGATGAAGACAAGGAAGATGAAAGTGAGGCACAGAATGAAAACAATGACAATAAAAAAGAAGATGAAGAAAGTGAAGAAGAAGATGATAACTCAACTGATCCTGACACACAAGAGAAGGAGAAAGAAGATGAAGAAAGAGAAGAAGGAGATGAAAAATCAGCTGATCCTGACACACAAGAGCAGGAGAAAAAAGATAAAACAAGTGAAGAAGGAGATAAAAAATCAATCGACCCTGACACACAAGAGCAGGAGAAAGAAGATGGAGATAGGGAAGAAAATGATGATAAAACTGCTAATCTAGAAACACAGGATGAGGAGAATGACAAAGTCATACAAGAAGAAGACAGTGAGAAAACTGTAACAAACATAGAGAAAGAGAAAAATTTTGAAGAGGGAGAAGGGCAACAAAGTGCAAAACGAAACGAAGAGAACACTGAAACGGATACAGAAAGAGAGAACAATGATGAAGAATCAAGAGAAGAACAAACTGAAACACAAGAACAAAAGGCCACTGAAGATGATACACAAGAAAATAAAAAAGAGGAGCAAAAACAAGTGGAAGACAGTGAGGAAAAGAGCAGTCAAGATGATACACAAGAAGAGAAGAAAGATGAAGAGAGTGAAAAAATGACTGCTGAAACTGATACCCATCAAGACATAAATGTTTGGGGAATCACAGAGCAACAAAATGAACAGATGGACCAACAGATCAGTGAAAGATATACAGAAAAAGGAGGATATCAGGGAGAAATCAATGCGACATACAGTGAGAGGGGAGATGAGGAAGATAGCCAAAAGGAAAAAAGGAAAGAAAACACTGACCAGGCAATGGAGGATAGCACACAAGAAGAGAGAAATGTGGAGACAAATAATTTTACTACAGAAGGAACTACACAAGAGGAAGAACCTAAAGAAAGCATTACTGAACCAGAAATGGTCACAACCACAAAGGTACAAACGGAGCAATCTGCAGATGTGCATGAAGAAATTGTAATAGAAGATGACCTGCAAGAAAAAAATATTGAAGAGCCAAGTTATGTAACTGCTGATACAATTCTGATGGAAGATAATTCTCAAGTGAATGAAGATATTGGTGAAGCACATTCAGAAATCAAAGGGAAAAAGGTTGTGATTGAAGTGCCAGAACAAGATGATGACTGTGAATGGAACACAGAGGACGAGGAGGAGTTGAATGCACTAGAGGAACCAAACATGCAAAACTACATTGAAGAAGCTATAAACTCATCCATGTCAGCAAGGAAGAAACAGAAAGAATACGAGGAGAACAAGGAGATGTGGGCCCACCTGATCGAGTTGGAAAAGGAAGAGGTGGACTACATAACACCTTTCATGAGGGGAAATAGAAAGAATTTTGTGCAGATGGACAATGCAACAAAAGCGATAGTGGACTATTGTTTGTTCACAGATGATATGATGGACATGGAGTAAGGGATCTAAAACAAAAGATTATTATATTTAAAGTAGAATTTTTTTTTTATCTGTGCCTATATAACACAGCTAATACTTGTTTTAATTTTCAGTGAGATTCTATTCAAGTACAATGAATTTATAGTGATTGACCGAAAGGATATGACATCACTGAACATGTTTCAAATGATATATCTGAGCATCTTGGAAGCATGGATAATGCTGATGAATGACACATGGCTTAAGGAGACGAGAGAAAAAGAACCTCTGAGATTTTCTTTTGGACTTCAACATGCTGTAAGTATTACATTTTCATATTGAAAGTATTCTTTATAAATAACCTGTTACTTGTTTTGACAAATTGAGAGTATTACCTGATGTATGAAAAAGTATTACATTAAGTCTTTATAGTATTAGTTGTTTTTTAAAAACCTGTTACTTGTTGAAAAAATATAGTATGAGTTATAAGAACATAAAAGTATTGTGTCCAAATGCAGATTAGCTTGAAAAGGATATTGGATCCAAGTCTCCCGGAGACAGCACTCATGACAAAGGAAGAAGCAAAATTCTACAAAATACAGACGAAGAAAAAGTTGAATGCAGAAAGGAAACATGCGGAAGACATACCGGTGCAAGAACGCAACGTTAGAAGATCAATGGAGGAATGGGTGAAGATGAACAACCCGAAATGGAAAGAAAAGATTAAAACTGCTAATTTGGTATGGTATCTGCGCTTTAGAGAAAAATTATTCATTAACAAGAAAATATTAAAATAAAATGACTATTCTGACATATCTAACCTTGCAGATTTTCATGCCTATACTACTGTCAGAACACTTTTCTGTGGGGTTAATCAACTTTCAGCTAAAAAAAATCCAATACTTGGACAACAGAGTCTACGATAGTCCTGAAACCATCTTCACAAATGCTCTTGATGTGCTGGTGAGTTAAGCATACTAAAACTTTTTATTGTATGAGAAATGGAATATATAAACTGAAATAAAATGATCTTTGAATGCAGAAAAAACAAGTGAGTGAGTACTTGAAAGGAAAACATCCTCTTGCTGCAGAAATAATGAAATATGAAACTGAAAACGTGATTTTCAAGTGGAAAAAACACAACAAAAATGTTGACTGTGGAGTCTTCATGATGAATCACTTAGAAAATTTCACAGGAACTGCTTATCACAATCCAATGCTTGAGCATGTAAGTATCATTGTTTTCATCAAAGAGTATCAAATATTAAACTAATAATAGATGTTAAAATTCTAGTTATTAATATGTCATTTTTTCTTTCAAGGCTATACCAAGAAGGATTCTAAGAGCTCAAATCTGCAGAACAATTGTATTGAGTGATTTGAATACAGTAAGGATGGAAGTGCTGCAAAAAGTATTGGATTTCAAAAAGATGAAACCAGCCTTGATAAAAATAGTGGAAGAGAAGAAGAAAGAGAATGCAATGAAGAAGAAGAAAAAGAAGAAGGCTGCTGATATGCTAATTTGCTCGCGCATCTTTCATTAGTTTTCATAATTGATGGAGTATTATATAGTACGATATAAAGTATTAGACACAATTGAACAAAGTATTACTATGATTGTGTGAAGATATTAAAACATTTGATTGTCTGAAGGTATTAAACAGCAAAGTATTACTTTTAATGTTTAAAGGTATTACTAGTTTCATTGTGATAATGTAATATTACTTTATTTTTGAAGAGACCACGACCGGGAGGGGGTATGGTCCCCCACGTGACAAGCTCACTCGGTATTTGAAAAGAATTCACCAATAAGTTTTAGTAAAAACTTATAAAATTTAATGAAAAAATCGAATCGGCGTTTTAATGAAAACACGTCCAAGGGAGCCTCCAATTACCGAAAGAGACATTTCGAAAGGACATTACCGAAAGGGACAAATTGAAGGGTCATTCAGCGAAGGGACATTTGGAGGTCACCACTTAGGGTTTTAGAAAATCCGTTTCCCAATTTTCCCACGCAGCCTCTTGTATGGAGACTCCTTACTTCAAATTTGGTTGGAACCAAAGTCAAGGTTCGGGAACGAGGTTACGGCTTTGGATGGTGTGCACCCTTGCCGCACGTTTGAGAAAACGTTCTCTACTGATCACTTTCAATAATATTAATTAATTAAAGGATCTAAAATAATTAAATTAAAACTAAGCAAACAAAGTAAAGAAAATAGTTTAGGGTGCCCTCAGACTTACCCATATTGTTAGGCCTACGCACAGAAACCCGATTCTCGCGGTGGCTTCAAAAAAGAACTAAAAAGGTTTGATTTTTCCCGAACAAGTCTCACTTGTGGAGACCCGAGTTTTGGATGCCGAGGTTGTGTTGCAAATGATGAGGGAGATGGATATTTATAGGTGAAGGCTAGGGTTTAGAGCTTGGTTAGAAGGTTCCGGAAACAGATCTTGACCGTTGTATTGAAAGATGGGATCTTTTATTTTTATTTAATTATTTATTTTTTCTTTTTTCCGTTTCAAGTTTGCGGCGGATTGTTGATGGCCTGATGGGCTTCACGAAAGGGTTTAGGGAATTGGGTTTTAAGTTTTGCTGGTGAATTAGGTTGATGACGTCATGAATCTTTTTTTTTTCTTTGGTTTTTGTACTATGAAACTTGTTTGGGTCATAACTTTTGATTCGGGTGTCGCTTTGTGTAGACACCCCACTTGGTGTCTCCTAAGTCCTCGCCCCGCCCTATGACGACAACAATAGTCGACTTGGAAATGATGAACACCAAAGGCAAGAACTCACCCTTGGGTCCTCTCTCATAAACTCTCCTCTCATCTTGCAGCTCTTGCTCTAATCTTTCCAGAATTTCAAACGAATCCCCATTCAGAGTCCCGGATCAAAAGTTATGGCCATTTGAATATTTCGGTACAAAATTGAGACATGGAGCGGTAAACAGATCAAATATCTGCCTAAAAACCCATGACAGAAGGCAAATGCACCCAGATCCATGGACATACCAGATTAGAAAAATCAAGTACGCCTCGATTTTCAGTTCTCGGCCAATCAAGAGCTTGCCGTACCGTTGACTTCAATCACCGCCAAGACGGTGGGCCAGCCGGCCATCCGGCCTTGGGACGGGCCAAGCGGCCTTGGCACCGGTTAACTGGTCTCCCAACCGTTCAGGCGGCGGGACCCCCCTTCACCCAACGCGAAGTTTCCAGCCTGGAACAGTTGTCAAGCTTAATTTCGGGATTTTTGACTCCTATAGATACGTCCTTCATCCAAACATCAAAGGGAGGACTTTTTGGGCCAGGGAGAAAAAGAAAAGGAGAGCAAGATCAATCAAGCAAAATCAATTAGAGAGAAGGTCCACAAAAATCATAATAGCCAAAGCAAGGTTACTATGCCTAAATAGAGAGAGAGTGAGCCAAATCCACCTCCATCTCCATCCTCCTTCAACCTTACTCCACCCAATTCATTTCAATATCTTCCCACCTCCAACCATCTTCAACCACATTCATCCAAGGTTCATCCAAACACTCACCCAAGCAGCACAAATCACACCCAAACACCACAAATCACACCCAAACACCACAAATCAAATCCAAGCACCACTAAATCAAACACAACTCAAGCACCCATTTACATCTCATCCGAGGATCGAGATCTTGCCAAGATCATACTCAAGCAAAAGGTGTTCTAATTCAAGGAGCTATCCCGAGGGCACTCTACTTTGGTAAAAATCTATCTTCCTATTTATTATCCGTTTTAACATCTTTTTGTTCTTATATCATGATTAGCTCTTAGATGACATATTATGTGATTTGTTGGCTTAAATTACTTGTATTGAGATTTGAACGAATTCAACACAAATTGAATCTCATGTTCACTTGGCTTAAATTGAATCTTAATTTAGCATAGTGAATAGATTAGTAATTGGTTCCGTCTCCCTACAATTCAGTAGTTGTTGTTGTTTCGTTTCATATAACTTAAAGGGGTAAATAACTTGTCCCTGAGGGATCGACTCGTATTTGCTAGTGTGTACTATAACGTACTCCGTGCACTTGCGGATAATCAATACTTGTAGTTAGAGGTTCTTTTTGTAATGCTCTCTTGAAGACTCTTTGTCTTCGTAGATCACGTATTAATTGTAAATTCTTTATTTATAGAAGAAATTGTACTAAAAAAACTTAAAATAAAATAAAAACTTATAAATGATTAAGGCAATTGTGTGCAAAACATCTAACTGATACTTGTCACTGAAAGAGATTAACAGAGTTTAGTCATTATGCTAAGTAGTGGGTGAAAATGTCCATTTAAAACATAGGAAGAGTCACCATTTTGCTTTGGTTTATCATCGACAAGTCAAATGTCTCATTAAACTATATACTACTACTTTTTGTATAGTTAAATTGGTGATGAAGAAAAAGTTTATAAGAGTCAAACGTACAGCATAAGAAGGCAAGATGGCCTCTACCAGTAAATAATTACAAGTTGACCCAATTCCAATGGACCTTATAAATGGTATAGCTCCTAAACAACCCAGTTCCTCTAGCCCACAAAGAAGCTAAATAAGTTGCCTACAAACTAATTCTTCGGTATCCCATATAATAAACAGTTTTGAATCCAATTCGTATAGTTGTGGTTTCTACTACTAGGATATAAGCACTTGTGGTTGGTCAAACATCAAAGTCAACAGCTTCCTACGAATCTGATAGTAAAGTTGAAAAAGTAAACATGACATACCATCAGAAAATATCCCTTCTTTAGAGCCATTTAGACACGGAGACACCCCCCTGCAGCACAACAGAACAGAAGCCAGTTGACAATGTTGGGTTTATGATGCCCCAAACACCTTAATGGTGTTACCTCCATGATGCCCAAGTAGTCCTATGGCGTGGAAAAGGGTCTAATTATATGCTAGGAGCTATTCCCTTGATGCCCAGTTCGTTGGACGTCTTTAAAAGCTCGAATCGAGCTCTCGCGCACTGAGTCGCATCGCCTGCCCGGGTGCCTCTCTCACCCGTCCGGGCGAGAAGCTCTGGAAGCAGTGCCAGCCTCGACAATTTGGCCCGCCCGGGCGAAACTTCCACCCGTCCGGGTGCGTGGCATTTCAAGTCAAGCTGTCTTCGACATTTACGCCCGCCCGGGTCGGGCACATGGCATGTACTTGCCCACCCGGGCGAGGCCCATACCGAGATTTCCACGCGTTTTGGCATACTTCCTTTTGGGCTATGAAGCGTCTTATTCTCCAAGAAATTTATATTCCTAATTCTATTGGGATTCCTACTACACCTTGCCTATTTAAGGGACATTTTCTACACCTTTGAAGATCATCCACACAAACTGCATTGAGTTGATTCACTAGTTTTTGAGAGAGAAAATTAATTTGTGAGTTGAGAGCATTAGTTCTTGTAATTCCCTTTTACACACATCGTGTTTTGGGATCCTTGTACTCTTCTCAGATTATAGTGAATTTTTGCCTTCGGCGCCCATGGTTTTTCTCCCGGTTCTCAGGTTTCCACGTAAAACTTTGTGTGTTCAATTTGTTTTTAATTTCGCTTCTCTAATCTTCCAATTGTTTTATGATCTTGATCGCTTCCGCAATCGCTCTAATTCCTAACAAGTGGTATCAGAGCATCTAGTCAATTGGAGATTCAAAGATGTCGACTGTCACCAAGTTCAATATCGAGAAGTTCAATGGCAAAATTAGTTTCTCCATCTGGAAAGTTTAGATGAGAGTCGTTCTCACCCAGAACGGATTGAAGAAGGCGTTAGAAGGAAAGGAAAAACGACTCTCAACTATGACTGTTGAGCAGTTTGATGAATTGAATGAAAAGGCGTTGTCTGCGATCCGACTGTGTCTCTCCAAGGAGGTTCTTCGTGAAGTCATTCATGAAACCACAGCTGCTGCTCTGCGATCCAACTGTGTCTCTCCAAGGAGGTTCTTCGTGAAGTCATTCATGAAACCACAGCTGCTGGGCTTTGGCTAAAGCTAGAGTCTTTATACATGACAAAGAGT
>BSSO01007537.1:0-10900 GCA_030267885.1 Mesembryanthemum crystallinum | reverse complement strand
CACCACATTCATCTTCTCAATTTTAAAAAAGAACAAAAATCATAGCTAAGAAGATTCGAACTCAAAACCTTTAGATTTTGAAGCAAACTCTTTGCCAACTACTCCAACATTCATATATGATATTTTTATCTGAACTATTTATGGTATGACATTAGATATCGTCATTTAACTCATTTTTGGTTCCATATTAAATAATGTTATATCAAAGAACGTTAATAGTAAAATAAACAAAGACTTATCAAACTCACTTGGTAAGCAATTGTAGTTCTAATAGAAAAATAGCTTACCCAATTTTTTAATAAAGTAGATTACTAATTCTAATACTAATTAATCAATTCTAATAGGCAAAAAATCCACTTCCAATGGGCATGTTTTTTGATTCTACTCACCCATAATTAGATGAGATTATAAACGTGAGTGAAATTTCATTTTCAACGCATACATTATGTGATGCAAAATTTTACATTTAAGCGAATAAACACATAAAATTTCAAGAAAAAAAATGTTATACAAATGAACTCATAAAAAAAGAGAGAAAAAGAAAAATGTGATACTGATATTATAACAATCAACTTATCACAATTCCAATTCGTACATCGCACGGGGTACAAACTAGTTGAATAATAGAAAACTTCTACTTTCAAGACATTGAAGGAGCTTACCTTCACTCATGAGTTATGCGGCTTTTTTTCCAAGATCAGAGTATTTCTTTAGGGAATATTGGATCCTATGTCCCCGAAAACTTTTCAAGGTTCTACATCATAACCTTACTCCTATGATTGATTGGTAGGCGCCACTGATTATGATTTACATCTCAGCTTATTTTCTCCAATGGATACTAGCTGAATAATAATATAATATTGGACAAGTTAGAAATTATAAACACACTATACAAACCCCAATAGAGATAAAGCTAATGATAGTCATTATAGAATGGAGAAAACAAGATGATTTTTGTCTTAACCTATTCAAAATATAAGGTAAATTCTCATCCAATCTATGTAAAAAGTGTTAGGAAATGTCTCGAATTCGGGTTTCGGAAAATTGATATTAAAAAATTATTAACAGAAATTCTATAAGGTTTAGAGTGGTTGAGTGGTCGTTCTTGGGTGCTCATAATTTCTAAGTCTAAGTTGCCTTGTCAGATTGTAAATGAGACATCATCGTGAGGGTTGTAATCTCTTGTATAGTGGATTCTAATCTTCTTCTGCCCGTGGTTTTTACTTTAATTCGGGGGTTTTCCACGTAAATCTTGTGTCTTTCATTATTTTGCCGTTATTTCAGTTATTGATATTTTTAGGTTTAATTCGTTCGTTGCATTCATTAATCAGGGAAAAAGTTATTGTCCTTTTAAGACCGTAACTACCGAAACAAGGTGAAAATAAGATCATGTGCAGTCACGCAAATCCAATGTTTAAAAGCAGTAATTATTATTGACGTTACTGCATAACTAACAAACCACATCATATTATCTCTTACCATTTTCAACTACTGCCATCATCTTATCTCATGCATAGCCATCATTGTTCGATCTGTATGGGATTCCACCAAGATCAAAAGAACGGTAAATAATCACATCTTCTAAACACTATACATCAAATCACATGGTGCTGTGATTAATCGCCTTTAAAGTAGACTTCTGTAGCATCCAAAAAAAAAAATTTAGAACCATAAAAGGGGTAGACTTCGATTTTTTTTCCCCCCTTGTAAGAGCGAAGTTTGAATTAAACATTCTAATTTTAGTTTGGAGTAGGCCTACCATGTCAATACAATTGTATGTTTGGCAATGAAAGTTGACTTTTTAACGAAAGTTACAGTTTTAGACTTTCAGTTTGTTTTTTCAACACCCATCTACCAAATAGTTTCCTAAATTATTTTTAATCTACATTATAACTACGTCTAATTTTGTGAAGGTATATGTACTAACTTTCAACTCTAACTACCAAGACAACTAGTTATTTCCCTTTAATAGCAACATAATTACACTATAAAGCAAATGAGGTACAAAAGCATGACATTTTTTGTTTTATTTTTGGTGTTGGCAAAGAGGAACTTCCTTCCTGTTTGAGTGTGGCTAAAGGGCACATCCGAATGCACGAACTCGAGTATTTCATGAATAAATTCGCGTTGGTGTTTTCCATAAAGTTAAAACCCGTGACCTGTTGTATAAGTTATAACTTGTTTAGTAGTGGGCCAAACACTTCTTAGATCGAGAACGTAATAGTTTGTAACAACTTACATTTGTACTCCAGACAGGGCAAATTTGTAGACAAGAGATAAGTATGTATCCTAAAAAACAAAGAAAAGAAGAGTAGGTAAGGGTCTCCTATAACTAAGGTTGGTAATATGGTCTGAATAGGCCCATAGGGACATAAATACGGCCCTTTAATTCGTCTATGCTTGCTTTTCCGTGAAACGCTGAAAGCCTGAAATGGTATGGTACGTATTTCATTTTGGGCTACAGTCTAGAGACGTCTTTGTGTATAGATATAGAAACAGAAGATTCACTAGAAGCTCAAAGTCTCAAACCTCTCCTTTGTCATCTTCATGATTTTGTTTTGTTCTCAAGTTCAACGTATGTTCTTTTGATAATAGTACTAGATTACTAGGATCTTAGGCTTCAGCGTTTTCCCTTTAATCTAATAAGACAAGTTAAATACAGTATCTTTGATTTGGAGGTTTTTTTTTTTTTTCTTTTTTAATTAGGCAAGGAAAACGGCTAAAATGTCATTATATCGAGAGGTGAGGGAGGACGCATAAGTTCACAACACATAATACCAACTCAATTCAAGAATTGAAAGAGTAATGAGTTATGAAATGCCCAATCTTGAGGTTAGAGGTGTTGACCATTTGAGTTTCCATATTTTACTCTTTGCTTTACACTCTGGAGGTTATGACTTGTGAGGAGGAACGTGAATAAAAGGTTCAAAAAAAAAAAAAACTATATGAGGAAGTTTGAGTATATGTTTGGATCAACTAAATATTGCGTTTAGTGGTTTGATTAAGTAAGGAAGGTGCTATCATTCGCAATTTTAGGTATTTGGTGACCAAATATTGTAAAGTTGTAAGTGACATAACAACTAAGGTCAATGTATTAAGTCAAAGACATTGTGAATGTTAATGTTTGAGTTTTCAAGACTATTACATGTTTAAAAATTTATTGTAATTTCTAAATATGGTCAACTTATTGCTACAACACGTGCCCCATACATTCATCATAATTAAATCTGAAACTAATCCTCGCATGTCGTTCATTTATTTGAAGGATTGCACCCATAACCAGAGAAAATTATTAGTAGTTGTAGGATAATAAACACAAATTCAACTACATATGTATAGATTTCTTAATAATACAGATACATCTACTCGATATGGGTAAGGAATACCTCCAAACACAGTATACTTATGAAAGTCATAAACTATTTCCAGCATGTAATTATTAAAAATACTCAAATCTGTAATCATAATTCTACAAGTCATTGCTTTGTCAACACTAAAAACGCAATTTTGAATAATAATAATAATAATGTGTATTGAAATGAATTGAATAAGGTGGTGTTTATTTCCCTCCCAATTGTTTTTGTTTTGGTGGGATCAAGTTTTTAATGTTAGTGAAGAACAAATTTAGGTAGCACTGTTAGCTCCACAAATCACGCATGTTTGGAAGCTTCTTCCTCTCTGTCGCCCTCTCATTCTCCTCTCCATCCCCCTCTTCTTTTGAAGGTCCCCTCTCTCTTCTTCTTACCTACCCAATCAGCAGTGGGCTTTGCCCATGTGAGTCACCCCTTCAAAATCTCCCTTTTTTTTAAAGATGCTTTGATTTTGATTTGTTCCTTTTCTTTTTACTCGGACTCGGATAAAAGAATTATGCACAAAACTTACAAGACTTTATGTATCTGTGTTACACGGAAAAAAAAAAAAAAAAAAAAACTTAAAATTTATTTCAAGAAAAAGAAAGTGAATAATCATCACTCCTTATATGTAAACTTGATAAGGGCTTAAAGATATATGGTAAAAACTTGCAAGTCATGATTGGTATATGGAAAAGATTGGAAGTGTACACCATATATGTGCCTATAAAAGCATACGAACTACTCCATCCATACTTTTCAAATTTTTACAAACCATAAAAAAAAAAAATAAGTATTTTTCAAATGTTTACAAACCAAATTTTACACACACTCCTCGCCATAATACCCCTCCACTATCTACTTTAAACAATAAAAAATTCAACTACTATCAATCAACTTTAAAATAAAATGATTTTTTATTCCCTTCTTTTTTCCTCTCTACCCACCATCAACCATTCTTTCGAATTTTTTAATTTAAAATCTCTCTCTCTCCCAACAATAAAATATCATTATCAAACACTCCTATCTCACTGTAAATTTGTTAAACCATTAGGGGTATTATTGGAAACAAAGTCACCCTCTTTTGCTATCTTAATTTTCGTGCCCAAATGGTTTGTAAACGTTTGAAAAGTACGGAGGAAGTATAATATACACGTTATATCTCATGTAGGCATTGTCAATCTCACACAAGACCTTCTTAGTATTTATCACATACATAATTCTCATTTTGCTGGTTATCACTAGCCATCCTACAAAAGCCTTATTTCTCTTTTTTATTTTATTTTAGTTGTTTATCTAAAATAGTAGCTCTTTTTCTTTATATTATATGTCCCGTTGTTATCGTTTTTATTAGGCCACTAGATAGCTTTAAGCCTTTAACACTACACTGTATAAAACATACAACTAATCCAATTTTGGTTCGATTAAGAATAATGATCATGGAAGAAGGGAAGGGAGAAATAAGAGGCTTAATATTTGACATCAAGAAGACTAATCTTGTTCATATCAGATTGGCCCACAAAAGAGTAAAATGATTTTATTAAGAGTGCCTAACCATTTACACCAAACAATATCTTCAAGAAATTCAAATAAACATTTAAAAGCTGGAATTCAAGATAACTAAACAAACTCCAGCCATCCAAAATGCCAAATTTAGGCCAAGTAATAATACTCCAAATGTTTAAAATTTATAGCTCCATATTCCATGCCATAGTTCTTGGTTCTTAGTCACTACAGTCTATAGTAGTCACTATATTCTGTTAATTGGTAAAGGGGCAGGTGAGTGCGGTAGTGGGGTGTAGCGAGGGAGGACCCTTGGAACGTGAAATCGTTATCGCTGACTATCATCATGAGCTGAGCAGTGAGTGAAGCCACCCCCATTTTCATCATCATCATATTTCATATTCTTCTTCTTTCCTTTTTATTTGTCTTACTACTAAGTACTAACTATTTCATTCTCTCTTTACCCTTTACGTATCTACACATACACCATTAATCGATCACCTGCTTGTGCTTTCACTCGTTTCCCCTCCCCCCAATTTAAACCCCACCACGTACCAGCTTTTCCCACCATATCACTCTCTCACCTCCCTTCATTTTTCACCTGAAACCTTCTCTCTCTCTCTCTCTCTCTCTCTTTTATCCTCTTGTCGGCAATGGCGGCAATGGTTGACACAGCGACGCAAACATGGGAGCTAAATTCCGACCACGAAGACGACCAAGAAGATCAGGTAGACAAGGACAAAATGGGGAGTGCGAGTCCTAGGGTTGTCATCGACACTTCAACGCCCTTCGGCTCCGTCGAAGAGGCCGTCTTACGCTTCGGAGGTCGCGGTTTTTGGATCCCCCGCCCCTTCCTCCCTGATCATCAGCTTGTAAGCTCCCTTTTCTTCTTCGTATCTCCTTCACTTCTTTACGAGTATTATGAATTCCGATACGTGTCTCAAAATAACTGTTATTTAAGGTTAATATGCACGGAGACTATTAATTGTAGAGGCTGTTTAAAAAATTTGACTGATGAACTATCAAACGTTGAATTGGAATTATAAAGGGACAAGTATATTGAGATAGAAAAAGTTAGTTAAGGCAATAATTATTTTGAAACAGGTGGAGTATTTGGTTAATCATCATTCATTTTTTTAATGTCAACATCAACTAATTCTAAAGTTTTGGCTATTCTTGTTTTAGCCTTACCCAGAGAAATTTGGGAGTACAGTGCTCTGTTCTATGCAATTTTCACCAACACATATACCTTACTAGTTTCAACAATTTAGTTCACTTGTCGTTATTGCTGAATAAGTAAGAGCAATTAAGAGCGTGCTTGGCCTACTTTGTTAAAAGCTTGAGCTTCTTTATCACAATCTACACTCTCCACCTCCCTTATTTGAGCTTCTACGAAGCTAGAAATAGTGAGTGGTTTGTGAGGGAGAAGCGCAAGTTTTTAACAAGCTAGACCAAACATACTCTAAATGCAAATGATACAATTCTCTACATTCATACTGCTAAGTGAGGAGGGGGTGGGGAATTGCACATAATTCTAAACAAGTTGTTAATTAGTAGGTGATGTGAATGACAAAGAGAGTTAAGCCTCCACTGTAAGCAACTAAGCATGCCACCTTGTTACATATTTGCATACACTCCCCAAATTCAGACTTAGCTATAAGTGAGCCTAACTTCATTGTAAATGGAGTTGGGAAGGTGACCATTGGGGGCATGGGTGACACAGACACTCAGCTGTCCGCTTCAACCTGGATCGTATGGGGGTCCTAAATGGGTTGCTAATATCAGCAAAATTTATAACTTGTTCTACCTCCACTTAATTATGATCACACTTGCTCTATCACTAGCTAGTCAATGACACTTGGTTTGTGATTTAACTCGATGAACTAACGGTATTAGAATTCCCTTTCCCTAGCATTACAAATCTACAATGTCTCCCTTTACTATAGTTGAATGCTCCTCATTTGGAATCCATGAGATCTTAGCCCATTTTTGAAGACTGAAACCATGGGAATATCAATTAAGGTCTATGGTTCAATGTATATGTTCCTTACGTAGCTTTGTGCCTACAGACCAAATAACATGTTTTTCTTTGAGGACATTCCAATAGGAGAAGAGAGAAGGGGAGGAGATACTTTATTTTTCTTTTTGATAATGTGGGGAGGATAGTTACTAATTAACACTATCTTCTTGTTCGGGTTTCTTTTTGAACATTGATTAAGATTTACAGGAAAGGGTAACAAATTTGTTACTATCATATTTGTGAAAGAACAAAGTAATAAGGCAAAGCAACACTTTATCCTCCCATGGGGCCTTGGGGGAGTGAATAAAATACTACTAGTAGAAGGCTTGGGAGGTTAAAGAGACGTGATAGCCTTAATTAGTATTTTGAAACTTTATAAAAGAGGGAAACACAAAAGTAAAAGGGAACTTCCTTTAATCATACACCAACAGTTGATCTTTTGAACTAATTTTCTCTTAGTTTATCTCTTCTTAGTTCCCATACAAGTTCCACTAAGAAGATGTTTACTGAGCTGAATTGGTAAATTCAGAATGTCAGTGCTGAACATTTGGGATTAAAACTTGTCCTTATGAGTATCTTATAATGTTTCTTCAAGAACAATGTTCAACTAGTAAAAATATAAGGAAATTGTTTCCAATGAATAAGGATAAGCAAGAAACATAACAGAAGTTAGAAATAAAAAACTAAACCTTGGCAGTCCCTTTATCCTACTGTTAGGATCTGTATATGCTCTTGATACTGGCTTGTCAAGGAGCGAAACATAGCAAAAACATGGTTCAGCAACTCAACTTAACCAACATCCATGGATAAAGATAATGCTTTAATATAAAGAAAGAACGACTTACAAAGTAAGTACTCAAACTACTAACCATGACCCTAAAAGTTCGTCCCTTATTGAAGTATCATCACCAATACAATTTTCAAACAGGTTAATGTTCAAAGTAAAATGCTGCATCTTCTTCTGTTAATCTTTTAAAACTTGGCAAGATATATAGTTCGTTTAGCAGCAGTATTTCATGTTACAGCTTGTCTCTAATGAGACTAGTCTCAATAAGGCTACTACTTAGCCCAGCTTTAATAAGTGGACTTAGGCTCAACCCACAAACCCTTATTATTCATACGTCTCATCTAATAATTCGATGAGACACGTCTCAAACAAGAATTTGCCTTCATGTTATCTGCTCCATCAGAATAACTTTCAGTTGCAGAGCCCTCAAATTAAATAGGCAGAGATGTGGTAGATCAATTAAGGATTCTGGTCACTATTTTCTTACTTGGATGTGGAAGTTCCATGCAGTATACTCTTGAGTCTTGTCTTTAGTATGTACTCTGAATCCTTGTGACATGTAATTGAGTTATGGAATATACTGGAAATTTTGATTCTGTTCTTTAGCAGCCCGTCAAATACCATTCAAACTTGGCTTCCTAAAACTGATCTAGAATCCAGGAACTTCACAATCTGTGATGTTTTGAGGCTATCTTGATAATTTTGTGCATGTGTATTTGTTCTGAAACCAAATTCTTAAAACTGGGAAACCCTTTTTCCTTAGATGGCTCTGGAATATAGGACTATGCAATTGCTACTGCTTTTCTTTTGCATTCTTATGTTTTTTGTTTCTCATTTTTCACATCGAATTCAGCCGCATGATCCTGAGGAGCCTAACAATTATAAACTCGAGGATCGAGCAGCAGTTATGTTGAAGGATCTACACATGAAAGAACAAGAAACCATTGAGATCTTGAAAGAACTCGAATTAACCAAGAGGCTAGTAGAGGAGCTAAAGATGAAGCTTCCGAAAGAAGCTCCTGAAAGTATACCGTTCCCATGCTTAGGTTTTGGTGGTACCATGTCAACCCCTGACAGTGAATATCTGAAGAATTATCCTGTTGGTTCCACCAAAAATGTCACCAGCAAACCAGAGGAATACTCAAATTCGTTACCAACATCAACAGCTGGACTGATCATGATGGAATTAAAGCAAGCGAAACTCAATCTCTTCCAAAACACGAATGACCTTGCTGAAATCCGTGCTTCTGTTGAGTCACTGAGCAAGAAAATGGAGAGGGAGAAAGACATGGTGGAAAAGGCTCAAGATACACAAACTAATACTAGTAATTTGAATGAATCAAGATTTGGTTCGATTAACCCTTTAGTGATTTCAAGAGAGCTTCGAGAGCTGAATTATGAGGCTGAACAGTTCATGAAGACAGCTGAAGCAGCTAGATCAGAAGTGTTGAAGGCAATGTCAGACATCGAGCACACTAAGACGGGGCTTAAAGTGATAGAGATGAGATGGGTTACTGCCAAGAAGCTCGAGGAAGCTGCTAGGGCGGCTGAGTCTCTCGCTCTAGCTGAGATCAGAGCTTTATCTACCAATGACAGTAATGTGGGTTCAGAGAATTATCATCAACAAAAACCCGGCAGAATAAGTCTCTCTCTTGAAGAGTATTCTGCTTTGACTGAGAAAGCACAAAAAGCTGAAAACTTGTTTTGGAGGAAAGACTTATTAGATAATCATCCTTTTAGGAAGATCGAAGAAGCAACACAAGAGAAACTAAACAAAATGTCTTTCGACGAAGCTTTTATGAGAAGATTCAGGTCAGATCATACTCACACTCAGAGGAAACCACCTATGCCTATGGGTGCTCATTCTACCGACTTCAGAAGCTCCTTTCAGTCACGCCCTCGAAGAGATTCTAGACTGCTCGATGCTAACGAATTTGAATTCGCAAGGAATAATGAGTGCAACCCGGTTTTAAGGCCAACGACTTCGATTGGAGAAATATTGAGCAGGAAACTTGTGATGAGGGATGACTTAGATGTAGGGAGGAAGCAAGAAGAAGAAGAAGGCAGGACTGGAAGGCAAAGGGTGTCGTTGAACCAGATGCTTCGTCAACAGCGTGGAGAGACGTCTCCAATACAAAGAAGGGAGAAAGATGGTGGTGGTGAACGTGAGCCGAAGAAGTTATTCTCTAGGAGGAAGGGTCTAGGGTTTGTGCATATATCGCTTCCTATGTCGAAGCAGAGTAAGAGTAAGATTCAGTCTTTGAATTTCTGGTAAGGTGTGAAGTAGATGGATTGGTATTTCAGTTTCTCTTGAAGTATCATAATTCTTTCTTAGCTTGTTTGTATTTTTCTTCCTGGTTGTGTGGTGATTGCTCATATATATATGGGAAATGATGTTTGTGTTTACAAGTATTGTAAAGGTCTTCTTTGTCGAGTTTGTGTTGATGTATAGACATTATTCAGTGTTGTTGTATCAAATGCGCACTTGTTAGAGCCAGAAACCAAACACATTGTTTGGTTTCTCCCTCTAGAAAGTCGATATAGCCAGCCTCAACGAAAACTGCTGCATTTTGGCTGTTGATCTACTGCAACCAAGCTGCAATGTCTTATGTAATATCTTTTGTGAAAATTCTTGTGATGGGTATACATTGAGTTGGTACATCACTTATCGACAATCTCGTTTCTTTGCATTGGTTCAGTATTTCTTTGGTGTTCAGACTTCTTAACTTGGTTTTCAGCTGATCAATTCAGAAGCTGTTGGCTAATGTCATGAACAATGATGTGTGATGATTGTTTGCTTCAAAGTTAATTCTCAAATTTATTGGTAATGAACTGGTCCTATCTTGGGCCAGTTCTGGTTCTAGCACCAAGTTGGTTTCGATCATGCTGAGCCAGTTCAGTTCTAATTTGGCACCGAGCTCAAACAAGAACTGATCCGCGCTGAGCCAGTTTACCAATCCAGATTCAAACTAGCCCGGATTTAACCCTTAACCACACTCAAATGGAAGTTCTTTTTTGGAACCCCCCCTCCCCCCAAAAAAAAGGGAAGAATGTTTAAGGGCTCGCTTGGATTGGGGGGAATAATTAAGGGGGTAATGGTAAAAATTAAAGGGCAAAAGCGGAGGTTGTAGGTGGTGGTGGGGGAAAGATTATGGTGGTGGAAGGAGGAAAATGAAGGATATAGGGGGGTAACAATTACCCACCACCCCTCTAGGGTAATTATTCCCCCCCTAAATCTTT
>BSSO01007536.1:0-10901 GCA_030267885.1 Mesembryanthemum crystallinum | reverse complement strand
ATCTATAGGCAAATAAGGTTTTAAAGAAGGCATCCTCTAATAGACAACGCAGAATACAAGCAATTCTAGGACAACTTCCCAGAGGGAGTTGACCCGGTCGGTTGGCAACTCCGTAGCACATGTCTCCATTTCTTGAATAAGTAGTAATTATAAAGTACGAGAGATGGTGTCAACCAACATTTTCCTTCCCAAAGTCCCCGCAGACATCATTGGTGGGTAGCAACTTAAGTTTGTTAGTGACAACACTAAGAGGGCCTTTCCTTAAAGCAAGAGACAAATCAAAACCACTAAGGGGGGAAAATTTCCTTTCAAAGTGCAAGATAGCAAGCTAAACATTTATGATTATTAAGGACAACAATACCAATTGCCATTAATCTGGAAATTGGCCAAGTGCCTCTGGCCACGTTGAAGGATTCAGCTTGCAATGGTGAGCCATCCAAGTAGTTTTAGTAAGTTATCATACTACTAGTAACTATTGAAGTGGAAAGCTTTTAAATTCAAACTTACCTTTCAGTGGCACAGAACTCCAGAGATGCAATATATGTACCCGGGTGAAGCCTCTTACTCCAGTGAGAGACCAGCATCGTCGTTACTTCAACTACACAAAAATCACCGTCTTTGCTTCCCCTGTGAGAAAGAAATATTAGTGGATTAGTTTAAGGACAGCAATAAACTATAATCCCCATTTAGGTGTTTGCCTTTACTTTTTTCGGATGGAAGGGCAGAGGCAGACCAATTATTTCAGACAATTCAAACTATCACAAGAAATGCTCAAATTAGCTGCAAATATACTAAAGGGCTAAGGTCCTTACAGGGCAAGGTATTTTCCATCAGGACTACTGGACATTATCGCAGCAGGCTTCTTAAGTAGTCGCTTATGCCCAATCTTGTTCCAAGTGCTCATGTCCCAAACAAAAGTAAGTGCTCTGTTTCCTGTTGCATTGAGAAAAAAAAAATTCTAAAAAATAGCTGCACTTGGTATAAGAAAAGCTAAGATTTACCTATCAGCTTATCATATACCTTTTTGCACACTGCCAAACAAGAAAGGTTTTGTTCCGTCCATCGAGAAACAACATAATTCAATCTTTTCGTCCTGCAGAGTGAATCAAGCACTGGTGTCAGCATATATTACTGAACAAGACATACGTAGCAGTATTTGAGATTTCATAACCAATCCCACCGCATTGCGTCTCAAGGTTGTCACGGGAACTCCTTCATTTGCGTTCCAAACTCTCGCTGAACCATCGGTTGAGGTTGAAGCTAAGAACTCAGAGTCCAGGCTGAACAGTGACACAAAATTATTAATTACTAAGTTGAACTAATTTGCAAGAAACATCATAAGAGGAGCTGTAATCATAGAGCAACACAAATCTTTAATTTCGAGAAAAAGCTATATAAGTCATATAATATCAACTGATCAACGCTCATTTTGATGGTGTCACTGCTACATAAGCCCATGTCAAAGCAACTGATTGATGTTAATTTTGATGGTATCAAATATTGTTATTAACTCAATATCAACAGGCTTTTCAATAGAAAATTAGAACACCTTTTACGACGAAAGTTTTAAAAGAGCTTTTTTAATTGTATCAGAAGTCCTGTCCCAGGACAACAACCCAATAAGTGAATGTTGGAGTACTGGCTCATCATCTCATTTCAAAATGAAAAGTGACAAGTGAAAAAATAGATGTAACATAGCTTTAAGCCTTTGCCTTGTAAGATCAAGAATCTTCGTGGTTGGATGGATACTTAAGTACCTAAGCTAGTTGGTGTCTTTTAAGGAAAACCATCACACCCATGTAGATCTAGCAGGAGCATAGCCAAAATAAAACAACATATCATAGCTATAAGCTCAAACAAGTGGACAAAGTTGACATATCCAATCAGAAAAGTGTCATATTACCAGCCAAAGCTAGTTGCTATCTCCTCTTAGATTGGGTTTTTTTTTTTTTTTTTTGGGGGGGGGGAATCTGCCACCACGTTGCCACCACGTAAACATAATAACCAACACGATTTTACAACAGACAACTAAGCTTTCTGAAAGGATCCACTACAGCCTCATACTTTCAATAGTGTATATTATCTATACAATGTTCGCACAGAAGAATTGATACTCTTGATGATATACAAAACTAAAGAGATGTACATAACAAATAGGATTCACTGTTACCTGAAATCCATGTCCCGGACGGACTTGTGAGCTTTCTTTTCATCTAGAATAATGCGCATACTAGGCCACTCAAAGATTCTGATGTGCCCATCCTACACCAGAGTAAAGTAAATCAGGATACTTATAAGGTTAAAACAGTGGAATAAAACATTTATATACTTCCAACCAACAACTACAGCAGAGGAACTTGCTCCTTTTCTTTCTCGTNAAAAAAAAAAAACCATAAATAAATCTTACCTCTCCACCAGTGGCAAGCTTCGATCCGTCAATGCTAAAATTCAAACATTTTTGCGGTCCAATACCTTGGAGAGATGCCACATCTTTGACCAACAACTTCAAGTGTGTTTCTTGACCACACAATTCAAACAATCTGCAATTTGTAGAAGAGAAGTTTCATATTTGTTCAAAAGGAATGGAAAGGCAAAAACATAAAGTAATTACTGTGAGCTTCTATTTAACAACTGCTGCTGGAAGTTGACAAAGACTACTAATAATAGCACTAAAAAGTTTCAATGAGGACACAATTTCACGTACGTGCAGCAAGGGCACAAGAAAAAGCAAATGCTTACAAGGTTGTGCTTAAAGTGCTAGAAAAGTTGGAAGTCTTGTCAACAAAAACTTGAGGTATTACTTCCCAATTACCACTCATGCAAAATCATTCCTTGGCAACTTCCTACAACAATTTATTTCCCATGTAAATTAAACAAGGTTTAAATTCATCCCGTGTCCATTGATAACCTAAATAGCATGTGGCAATTTTAAAAGGATTCCTCCTCAGCACTCAGAATAGTTCTGTCTTAGCATTCTTAGAAATTCCTTCTCCATCAGGAGCATAATAGCTTATATAGTGCTACCTACTGAACCTTCAAAGCTATACTAGACTCCCTATCTATTACTCCCTGCAATCCTGTATTTAGCTTTCATAAATGGGTATGGCACAAATATTAAGGAGAGAGTTTGTGGTCAAGTTTGCCCTTGTAGGAGAAGTAATATAATATGGAGAAAGAGAGAGAGTAGTTGGAGAGAGAAATAAGATTTTTTTTTTATTGTATTTGTGAGTTAGTTGGGGGTATTATAGGATAGTGTTGGTGATTTTTGGGTTTAGAAAGCTAAATATGGGACGGAGGGAGTATTTATAATTTGCTAATTAACACCCAATTCTATCCAAGCACCATAAAAAAGAGATAAACAACTAAATAACAAACAAAACAGGACAAAGGCTCAATTTTCTTTAAAGATAATTTAGTTTGCAATTGTATGAGTATCTTAAAAATTAGAGATACGAAAAAGAGGGTAAAGCAATTGACACCATTACATCAACTCCAAAGTAGCAATATTGCTAGCCTAAAACTATCATCATCATGACAACTTCACCCACCTTCTAGGAAGGGAAAAAGTCATTACACAGTGAAATGCTAAGACAGATCATTATTAAATTTCAACAGTCCTTAAAAGGGCCATATAACTCAAGTCTTATGAAGCGATGGAAGAACATACTAACAATAAGTACTCCAACTCCCACTATCTCCTCACATCAATAACAAGAAAAAACATACAAGTCCTCCAAACATATGACTAGAAGCTCTACTGTAACAACCTATACCTGTCAATGATGGACCCGGCCTGCAAACCAGATCCAAACCACACCCATTATTCAGATTGGAAGAAAACTGAGCATTGCTTGAAATATCATCCTTCAAGACGAAGATGCTCAACCTTCATATGTCAACTATCATCCATTCCCACTATATGTTCCTGTCCATAATCTAATTCCCACACAGTAATTAAATCCTATTTAGCAAGACAAGTGATAACTTGCAACAGTTAGCAAACCATATGATAAACATGGTTAAAGTATCTTCCAATTGAAAGACGATGCTCAACCTCCACACACGAACACCTCATATAGGTGTCATCACTTGTGTCGGACACGACATGACTCTGGCACATGGAGACGATAGGTTAGGCATTTTATCCTCTATAAATGGCACTTCTTCATGCCTATCATTTCAGTGTCTATTCTCGAATTCGTGTCCCCGCAACCTAGCTTTCACTTGTAGCTTTCATTCTACCGACAAATTAAGGTCTAATTTGAATAGAACGCTTAAGTAACTAAACAAATAATATAAGAAATATGCAGAAATCTCTCCTCCCATTTGCTATATTCTTAACCCCACCTCAACCACTAACCAAGTAACACATACATTGTCCCTATTTTTTCTTTTTTCTCTTCATTTTTCCCATGATATTTCAGCTCAAGGCACACACAATGTTACAAACAAAAGGGAAATGCCACAAGTGATTAGGTGCGCCTAATGGCACCCATAGGTGGCCTTACTAGTATTAGTAGTCGTGGATAGTTGAAATTCTTTTGGAGTTCTTTTAACAACAAAAGAAAAATTTTACTTAGTAGAAGGACACCTTTGCATGCCCCAAACATCCCTAAATAAAATATACATGAACTAAGAGAGAGGGAGAAACAGAAAGGGGGGGTGGGTGGTGGGAGAGAGAGAGATGTAATTAAGTGGGATATGAACAAGACACTAATGATTTCTCCCCTAAACAACTTGGAATCACTTTGGCAGAGAAAGTGCAAAGATGAGAAAGTTCAGGGCTTGGCCTTCCATTCTTTTGCGTCATCTCTTCCTTGTCCAATTACCCCTCCTTCCTCTCCAAATTTTATTTTAAAACAAATGAACTACGCTTCCTCTCATCACATCATACAGCCCATCCGCATTGCGTATCTTTTAACACTGTTAGGCCATTAATGCTTCTTGACTATTTGGTTTTCTTCTTCACATAATTTGGTACAATATTTAACCTCCTACTGTTCTGGATAGCATTGTGATTGAGAATCAATCAAAGAGACCAATCAAAAAACTAATTCTAAGAGCTAACAATGGTTTTTATTGGAGCCCATGTTATTATAAAATTGGTTATAATATTCACAAGTCCTGTATTAGGACGCTTAGGATAGCAAGACAGATATTTTCCAGAAGAATTTGGTTTCCTATTCTGATTAAAATAATTTTGCAATGCTTAGCATCCACAGCAAGGCATCATATCCATGAATACGGATTTATGACCTTTCATGTTCTCTGATCTTTTTTCTTCTTTTGGTAGAGTTAAAAACTATAATTGATGGGATACAATTTTAGAGAACATGAGTTCCTAAAAACTATTCTTTTTAATCCTATTCTCTGCTTTTGATTCATTCCACTCCAATTCTTCAATTCTTCTATTACTCTTGCCTTTCATCTCTCTTAGCTTAGTATTCAGACTACTCTGCATTGCTGTTGCAGCAAACTGCAAACCCCATTCTTTAGTACTAGTGCATATATAAAGTCATCAAAGCTAGTTCCCATTAATCCTCTACTGGCAATATAAATCTGCCCTGCACTCAATATCACAATCTAAGAACTGCATTCACTATTCACAACCACTGAAATTTCAATGATGAACTATTCGAAGTCAAAGGATTGTGGTCACTCCAGATGTGGTAACCAAATATCGAGAACCTTATATCGGCTCCATCTCTATCACAGGCAAACCTTTGTCATTGTTGCCACAATTTTCAGTTACAGGTTTTCTTTTCATTCTTTCTTTTTTGCTGCATCAGTAGTAGCAGTAGTTGTAGAACAAGATATCAAACAGTTCACTGCTTGTCTGTTCTTGCCATAGTTGATCACCCAAATGGCAGTCTTAATTACTACCCACCTGGTCAATGCTCATGTTGTTGGGTTAGAACTAGAAAAAGGAGAGAGGGCTAGAGAAATATTCATGAATTTTGGGAGCACGATACATGTCCACACTGTATAATTATCCATCATGAATTCAATTTTGTAACGCAGGATGCTTTTTATCAATTCTTTCAACCATCAATGGAATAGGAGGTTCAATGGAAATACACTTTTAATCCTCAGGCTCAACACATAAAAACAAAAACAAAAACAAAAACAAAAAAAAAAAAAAAAGAAAAAAAAGAAAAAGAAAAAGAAAAGAAAAAATCATTGATAGCTTTTGATAGCCAGTAATTGGGCCTTGCATAAAGAAAGAAAGAAAAAGAAAAAAATCATTGATAGCCAGTAAACGGTAGGATTATTACCTAGTCATCGTTTTAGTTGTTGCATTCCGTATAAGGGAGGTGCATATGAGGTGTAAGATTATTGCAAGAACAAGCCTCTAGATCAACCCAAAAAAAAAAAAAAAAAAAAAAAGAGAGAAGGGAGAGAAAAAAAAAATGGTAATTACACAGTCAGAATAAGGCTTCATAAAGCTGAGGTTGCTGAACGATAAACTAATCCCAAAGTATCTAGTGGAGAAGAATCAAATACTTTCCTCATAAAGAACTTACTCCCTCCGTTTCTGAAAAATCTTTACGCCATTGTTTTGCAAAGTCAAAGTTTTCAAACTTTGTCCATTAATATAAGAAAATCTATAATGATTTTCAAAGTAAAAATAAAATTTTTGGATTTGTATTAAATAGTATTTACAAAATATCAAATTTTTATAAGTTTTCGAGTTTATATATATACAATTATTCATGGTCAAAGTGTCGTCTTGAATACCGTGCAAAGTTAGGGCGTATGTGATTAGGAAGCAGTATTTTACTCACGAAGCAGAAAGAAAGTTGATTGCTTAAGTATGCCTACTTAGGCTCACTTAATACAAGTATGTGTGGCTTCAAGGAAGAGCTCAACGTCACAAATAATTTGAAAAGACAACAATATGATAAGCATGTGACTTTGTTTGAGCAAAGCACGATATGAAGTCTGGCACAAGAACGACAATTGGGAATTCAAACCACTGACCTTAAGCACATTGATTTGACAAACAGCTATATCCCATCTTCTGAATTTCACATAAGAAAGTCAAATTGCCTACTAATCATCTAATTCCTTTTTTTGTAGATCTTCACTGGGTTACATGGATAAGAATACAGAGACCAACATGGACACAACACGGAGCGAAATTTGTGTTTTGTCCGTGTATAGGTGTCGTGTGCACGTGCCCAACATGCAACAAGACATCATTGTGGCATCCGTGCTACAAGGTTACTAGATTCAAACCCTATGCTACATATTCATTTTAGTATATTGAGTTATACATATTTTATTTAGATATAAAGATATTTGTGAAAATATATTTGTCGTGGACACCATGAATATGTTTCATTTAATAAAACATATTAGGGAAATTCCAATTGGTGAACCTGTGTTGTTGGCTTTCCCAATTGTTGGAAAATTCAAATGGTATCCTCGAACTTGTGTACTATCCAATCCGTGACATTATTTATCGTTTGCCGTCTAATTTTCCGTTATGTGAGTGTATTCCAAGCTTAGATTTAATGTTTAAAAAAATACATCCCTTAAATTTTCCTCCAAAAACAGCTTTTAAGCATAATTTAATGACAAATTTTAAAAGTTTAAAATTAAAAAAAAAAAAAAAACTTATTTTTGAAGGCAAATTTAGGTGTTGGATTGTTTTTAAACATTTTATTTAAGCTCACATTACACTGACATGACCCTCCTAACAAAAAATTACGACGGAAAACCATAAATAATGTCACGGACCGGATAAATGCCAAGTTCAAGGGTACCATTTGAATTTCANAAAACTTTGGCACCGGTTGGAAAAGTCAATAATACATAATACAGGGGCACCAATTGGAATTCCCCAACATATTATAAATGCATCTCATTTTAAAGTAGTTTCCAAACCTTACCCAATGGGCTAAAGAATATTATTTTTGGAATGTGGGAAATAATTTATACTTATGATGAAAATATAGATATAGCGTTAAATCTTTTAACAAATTTTTTTTCCTAGGAATTTCTCTAACACTTTCATCACAACTAAATTCTAGTTTTCATTATCCCAAACTATATTTGTTTTTTGTTTTGAATGGTTGGTTAGTTGGCATGTTTGTGTGGCATATTCTATGCTGCCTAACAATGTTCATTTTTTTTTTTTAATCAAATGTTCAATTTATTAGACAATGCCACTTGATAAAATGTAAGCATGAAGAGCTCATAAAATTTCGATTATACATGATTTGAAGGAAGAGCTCAAGGTCACGAAATTCAAACAATGATGATAATCCAAGAAGATAAGCATGGGATTTTGTTTGAGAAGAGCCCGATATCAAGCCTAGCACAAGAACGACAACTAGGTATCCAAGTCACTCAGCTTGATGACATTATTTAGCAAATTGCTATATCCCGTCTTCCCAATGCTACTTCACATAAGGCTAGTCAAAAGGCGTTTCTGTTTTAGTTCTTTTAGAACAAATTTTGCAATGATGTCCAAAGCCTCTGTTCTTCAACCCCATGACAAAACTGCAAGATTAATTTCCATAACCGGACGAATATGATGCAGAATCTAAGAGAAGACTTCAAGGGTTAAAATTAGGAGTTCAAGAAACAATGCTATATTTGATTGAAATTCATATTTTCTTTAGATGAGTTTTCCATGTTGTGTATGTGACTAATCAAACACTTGACAATCAGGCTTCTTCTTCCCAAATCATCCTCTAAATTTCATCGCCTTCTCATGCTAAACCTTCATTCTTTAATTCCTCGACCCTTTCCCCCTCCCCCACCCCGAACTGCCACCCCCCACAATGACAAGGTTTACAGAGGTTATACTCAGTGTTAATCGTTCCACGCCAAAATCACAACCACATACAGCAACAACAACGACAAACAACAACATGAGTTCAGTTATCATAGCTATAGCCATAAATCAAATTAACACAACCCATCATTGCCAAAACAGAAATAATGACCAAACTAGAAAGAAAAAGTATAAGGGCCCAGAAGAGAGAAATATAGTACAGTACTTACTTGCAGTCACCAGAGGAAGTAGCACAAATGATTTCCTCCCCATTAGGATGCACTGCAATGCTTATTGGCTCTCCATCTTCAAATTCATGGGTAATCTATAAATAGCACAAATGAGTTCAGAGGACACTGCATAACAAACAGCACAAAAATACTACTCCCTTGTTTACTTTAATGTCATTTTCACATTATTAAGATAGAACTTTGGCCACTAATTTCTCCCAAATATATAACTAAAAATTATATTTATGAAAGTATTTTTAGATAGAAATTGAAGCTATTAATGATCAAACTTGGATACGAAGATCTATAATTACACTTCAGAAAAGAGGGAGTACTAACAAAGAAGAAAAAAGAGAAAAGGGATTGTTACCAGAGGGTAAGAAGAGAGAGAAACGGTCGTGGGGTTGAAGGAGAAAATCTGAAGCGACGATTTTGACAATGAATCAGGAGCAGCTTTACCCAAAATCACCAAATTGACATTCTCTGGTCGTTTGATCCACTTCCCACACAACACAATTCCCTGTTGTTGTTGTTGCTCCTCCATTATCAAACACACACCCAATAATCAATTGAAGACAAAGACAAAAACCCACTTTCCAAAAAAGAGTTTTTTCTCAATCTCAACTGCTGTTGTTTGTTGCCCTTATAAGATGAGAGAGAAATAGGGGAAAGAGAAGGATACCCAAGTTGATGATTCTTGTGAATTGAATAAGTAATCTATAATCTTTTGGTTTTTGTTTAAAGAGTTTGTTTGAGAGTGGGAATTGGTGGGAGAAGGAAGGTGGGTCCCACAACCTGGGACGTGGGGATTTGATATTACTAGCAATTTGAAGGTTGAAGGACAGCGATGATGATGAAGGTGGTGATAATGATGGTTTAGAGAGTGAAAGTCAACTGTAACTACATGTTGGCTGCCATTGTTGGGCTGGCTGTGAGCTCACCGGCGGATATTCGGTTCCTTTGATTCCCCTTCCCACCACCGTTGCGACTCGGTATTGTTTTGTTTTGGGACTTTTTATGTTTTGACTTTCGCTATTTTAGTAAGATATATTTTTTTTTCTTTTGAAGGTAGAGATTTTATTCATCATTCACCGAATCATAGATTCACAGTAATCGGCAGCAACCACATCCATAAGCACATTTAGACCTTTATTATTGATCCAAACCCTCATAGAGTAGTCGAGAGGTGACTAATGAGAGTAGATGTGTCGCTTGATTTGTTCTCCTCTTTATTTGAACAAAAACACAAGAAACAAAAGAATTAGGTGCAAAATATTTCTAGTAATACCACGTACGTACATAAGATAAAGAAAGATTTCTATTCTTCAGCATATAAGCTGCAAGCAGTGGCGGATCCAGAAAATAATTAATGGGGGTGCCAAAATAATTTTCAAAATGAAACAGAATATTAAGCAAAGTTTGACACTACAAAGTCATGCCGCACTAAATTTAGTTCTATGTACTAAGCAATCTTATGATATTGAAACTAAAATCCAATTGGTAATATACAACACACTAAGTCAATTAATGTACAAAATTACTTTTCGATACGATAAAATTTCTGAAAATTGACCCGCTGCTTACCAAAAAAAAAAAAGGAATCCTGTTTCATTTAATTCACTAATTCATGGGAAGATATTGAACTTTTGTATTTGAAAAATGTTTCAGGTTTTAACATAATTCATGTCATCAAATTAATATTGTAATTTGGAATCATTTTCTATATCATTCAAATAAACAAAATTTCATACTTTGCATAATTAACACAAGGATTGGAAAAAAAAAAAAAAAAGCCAAAGTAAAATGGAGTACTAGCCATATCTTTGATTTCTGCCTAAACAACCCATTAACATCCCATCCTCTTAAACTGTCCAAAAAAAGTCTCA
>BSSO01007535.1:0-10901 GCA_030267885.1 Mesembryanthemum crystallinum | reverse complement strand
CTCCCCTTCATCCCCAGACTTACCACACCTCTTCCCCGAGCCCCTATGTCTCCAGCCCTCCCCTAAGCCACCCTACCACCTCAACCCTCCCTCGAGCCTATCTCCTGATCTCCCCACCTCCTTGCCTCTTGAAACCCCTTTCCCCGTGCCAATTTACAGCATAATCAAATTTTGAATTATAATTCACTAAAGATTAGACAGGGAGTGCCCTGGTGGTAAGTGATGGCTTCAATAAGGAGGTGAGGCAGTGGTGTGTCAATTTCGAGGATCGGAGAGAGAAGAAGAAGTGAATTCGGAAGGCATAAGTGGGAACTAGGAGAGGGTAAAATAAAAAGGAAAAATGAAGGCATAAGTGAGTCATGTGCAAGACTTGTAAGGGTAAATCCGGAAGGAAAAATGCAGTTTTCATCAGATTCCGGTGATAGGTAGCTATCTTTTATAATGTATGGGATTAAAGGTGGTTATTTTAAGAAAGTTATAACGAATGTGGTTCTTTCAAAACAACCTACTACTAAAGGTGGTTAAACCCAATTCTAAATTCTTATTGTAATTATATAACTAGTCCATTACAATGTAAAGACATGTAGTTGGTACTTCTTGTACAATTACATGCGTAGAGTAGAGATTTTTGGAGGGAGTGTTACTTATCCAAAGTGTTAGGATTCCATCATTCCAGTTATGCATTCGATTAAATTCAACTATGCAACTCACGTTTTCTTTTAAACATTAGTACTATTCATTCTCTTTAGTTCCATCAAGTGCAGTTTTGTTCGAAGCAAATCATGAAGGTGATACCCAAAATAAATTCCTCCATGCACTACTAACACTACAGAACTAGTAAAACTGACAATCCCTCATACGATACGGCAACACGACACAAAATTATTGACAGAAACACGAATACAACACAATATAAACACATCTGATCCTATCTCTACACAAGTTCTAGTACATTTTTAAGAACAAGTAAACAACCCGTAATTAACCCGAACTCGACACGATAACCAGTTCTGCCGGCTCTAATATACATTTATACTACTCCCAGTCCCATCCAATAAACGTCTCATATAAATTCCCTGTAATTTTTTGTTTCCTGCTTCGCCATTCCCCCGTCTTCAAGCTCCAGGTACTGCGTGCTCTCTCTTTCTCTCTTCTGCTTCTTCTTCTTCTTTATCTGCTTTTTCTTTTCTCTCTCATCTCACTCTCTATCTGTCGCTCCATATCTATCTTTCAATCTCTCTCTTTTTATCCAGGGATTTATAGCGGTAAACACATGCATAGAGTTCTCTAACTCAAATTCTCTAATTTGTCTAATACTTAAAGGTTTCTTTGTCGGAATTTGTAATTCTAGATGTTGTTAAATTTTTTTTGTTTACTGATATAATCGAATTGGGGATTTTTTTGAACTCCTTGCTGTTTGATTTCTGGGTTTATTCCGGGGATTGTTTATTGAATTAGGGTTCTGATTATAAACATTTTGCTGAGCAAATATTGACTTCAAATTGTACATTTATGCAGACGCTCCCTGCTCGTTGCTTGCTTGCTGCCGCTGCCCATTGACCCCCATCTTCTATTGGTATTATTCTGTCTTTTTTTCTCCTGTCCTCTTATTTGCTTAGAACTCAGTCCCTGTTTAAATTTTTGATTGTTGGAAAAATTATGACTTTATGACCAAACCCATTTCGCAAGTAGAGTATTGCATCTTTTAGAGTTTACCCAGCATTGCATAGTTTTAGTTTCCGAAAGAATTGCGTCTCAGAGAAGTAATGATTGCCCCCATTATACTGTAAATTATTGATGGCATAACACCGTACCCAAGTCATGGTCTTAATTGAAGTTTCTTCTAGATTAAAATCAGTAAATCATAATTGTTGCAGCAAAGAGTTAGAAAGAGAGACACATATGATATGACTAAAAATAATATCAGATTTATTGTCGATGATGCATCCCTTTCCGTAATTTATATTTGTTGAATATATGTCGCAGGTCTTAGGATCTCTAGTCTGAATATCTTGGTTGTACAAGGGTGCTGAAAGCGTAGATTATCACCTGCAAATTTGGCAATCTCTTCTGGGGTAGTAGTGTAAACCCCGTGGTAAAAGTACATTCTCTTTTCCTAGCTAGCCTAATATTGCGTGTCTAAATATTGCATATTATAACAGGTTTTATATATTTACTTGATGTATTGGGTGACATGGGGTATATATACTGGTGATATAAATACCAATTCCCATTTTTGTTTAGTTAAATGTGCACTTCAATATTGTATATTGGTTTAAGATTGAAATGTAGGTAATTGGACCCTATGGTTTGCTTGATATACGTATTCTAATGCAGTAATGCTACACCAGTTGTGGACTTCTGTTGGTTCTTTTTGTTAGCTTCTCTCTCCTCCCTTGTCTACACATATAACACTATTTCCCTCTCCCTTCTCTTTTAAGATCCTCTTGAAAAAGATATATTCGACTTTTCTACGGGTTTAGAAACTGACATCACATGAAGATATCACCTATTCAGAAGTTAAAGCTGCAAAACTCTTTGGGTTCAAGAACCTCAACTATATTTTTTCTGGTTTGAGGATCTGTCTTCCGTTTGGATTCCCCGATTCCATGTATTTTGACATTATAAGACGACAAAAAGCAGAAAGCATTGTCTTTATTTCTTTGTATTCATTATTTATTTCCATATTTCATCCCCATCTATTTTTTTTTTCATTCATCTCTTTAGGGCACACTGGTCCTCACTCTATGCTCTTTCCTACCTCTATTCCTCCTTGTATATATATTCGTTGCCTATCATGAAAGATTTGATGTGTGTACTCTCAACAAACTGTCTTAGCTCTTTTACCACTCTCTCTTCCCTAAACTTGTACCAGAGGTGGATTATAGATTAAAGAATCTAAGATTCATCAACCATCGTAACCTGCCACGAGACAAATTCAGAAAGCTAATCTTCTATGAAATTGGAAAGATTCCCATTGTGTCAAGATGACAAACAATTAAACCAGGAGTACTCTGCTTTACAATTAGCTCTTCATACTGCGAATACGAAACGAAAACCTGAAGAAGAAAACATAAAACAAAAAAACAAAGAGTGGATATTTGATTAACCTTTAGAATAAGAATACGGATATGGTTGCTCAGAGAAGGAAGAAGGATGGAAATCGCAGAGATAGTCATCAGTCAATATCCGTGAATGTGGGCCTTGGTAGACAATTAAAGATTAGAGAAAAGAACTTGAGCCAACATCACAACTTTCTTCTTGGTGTGTAGCTCTGCTTTCCTCTTCACTTGACCTCCTTCATCTATTCTAATCAAATAGAGAAATCAAAACGACAAGGGAAAGCAACTTAAAGCATTCAGCAGTAATTATTGCACTAGGACAAAATATTTTTGGTTTTTGAATTATGCAAATGATTTTGATTTTTGATATCCATTATTTTTTTTAACAAGGGGGTTGACTAAAGGCGAGGTATGGCATCTTCAGCAGAGGTTTCTCAAGGGGTTCAGGTACTTCTTTCTTAAACTCAAAAAACCCAATATGGAAGCACTTTGTCACTAAGTTGATTCAATTTTAATTTTTAAAAGGGGAAAAATTATGTTAATTGGAGGTGGCTTTTCTGCAATTGCGAAGTAATACATTCATGGAATTATTCATGAGAAGGCAAATGATATTAGCACTAAATTGGAAGCTTCTTGCTTTCCCACTATGAGGGTATGCACTTAATACTTGATAGCGTGCATTGAAAGCTCTTGCAGTGTGGAATGCAAGAAGCTATACTATGAGAAAATGGGTGGAGGGGTAAAGGTTTTGGACATTGGAATTGTTTGGTTGGAAGGCTCTCAAAATTTTTGAACTTAATAGGTTCTACCCTTGACTTTGGAAAACTTCTATCCATAGCATATAGCAGTGGGTTAGCTTCATTTAGGTTCTATAGATTTGTGAGTGTTTACTTCGCACATTTTAGGGAGCATTGTGCCACTTTGAGGCTTCATCTGGTTCGGTATAAGTCCACCGAAAGTATACTGCTTCCAAAACCTTCAATTGGAAACGTTCTTCACGAACTTTTATGTCATTGGTGAGTAAAAAGAAAACTGATAACATTTTATTTTATGGAGTTATTTGGAGGGAAGGTAAGGTATATGTGACTTAATTGGAGTTGATATTTGATGAAGAGCAAGAGAAAATCAACTTCCTCTTCTCTAAAATGGGAAATACTGTACTGTATTGTGAAGAAATTAAAAAGTAACTTTGTTTCCTAACATTCTAATCTTGTGCTAGACTGCTATCGAAGAACTGTATCTAGAGTTTGTGTGGGTCAGGATAGAGTAAGGGCTGTTTCTCCTGAATTTGGTCTAATCTAAATGTCAAGTTGTCATATATATTATCAAAGAGTCTCATGGTTAATATACTTTTCAAAGAGTCTATATATTGTCAAGTTGGACTGCCATCCTATTTTCTGATATTAATATACTTTTTCTTCATCTAAAGTAAAAATATATATTATCAAAGAGTCTCATGGTTTGATGCTGGTACTCTTGGTTTTGAATGGAATTCGAATAGCACAGAGGTGAGGCATTTTCTTTTGTTTAGTGGACCTGGATTATTTGTGGTGTCCTCTTCTTTATGTGTTAGAATCTTATTCCATGGATGTTGACTTAATTATAATAGTTGTAAAGGTGAATAAACATGCTAATATTTGGCGAGGAAATGGCTTTGACGGATAAGTTATCAAAAGCAACATTGACCTTCAATGCAATGGATGGAATGCCTTGTCTGTTCGTTCAACTTGTTATGTGAGCCCGTGGAAGTTTGTTTGACCTTCAAAGGGGTTGATGGGAAGTAGAGTACCTTTTGGGATGAGGCTTAGGCTGCGGATCGACCTCTCTCTCAAAATACTTTATCCGCATTTTTAATGCCTGTTAAGGCTTCTTAATGCTCCTACTTCACCTTTTTTTTTTTTTGGGTGAGGGATGATGATTCTTTGGCATGGAAACATTCGCTACAGGAAGGATCCTGGATTGGGAAGTGGAAGATGTCACCTTTTTGCTCAATTCAAATGATTCCATTTCATTCGCCGATTGTCCGGATGAAAGAGTTTGGTTCGCGGACCTTTCTCTTGTAACACCCATTGTAACATTCACAAAAATGTCCACAACCAAATCTTTCCTTGTTTCCAATCTGTTTTGAAAGGAAAAAGTCTGAAGGATGTGAGGGCTTTCAATTGGATTGCCGCTCCTATTAAACTCAATAACCCATGGATGATTTGCAAGCTTGGGGGCCTCTTACAGGAGTTATAGGCTTTACAGCTCTGTCCCACAGTTTCTGTATGATGTGTTCTTGTATTGTGAGGTTGCTTCTATATGGGGGTAGACTTTGGGTGTGCCCATCTGAATACCTCCAGCATTTACAAGCTGACTTTGTGGGTTTGGGCATGGATAGGAGTAGAAGACCCTTTGGAGGTGTGCCATGTTGGGAACTTTATGGGTGTTATGAATTGAGAGAATTAGATAAATGATCTTATCTTCTGGGACAAAGCTATTGGTTGTGATCTTCTTTGGAATAAAGTTGAGTTCTTGGCGATACTTTGGTGTCGTGCTGCTGGATTGTTTCGAGATTTTCATCTTAGTTAATCCTTTTTTTTTTCTTTTTTCTTTTTTCTTGTAATGAAGACTCATAGTCCTCGAGTTGTAATAAGTGTTCTCTTTGTACCTTGATCTTCTCTCTTTGAGGGTGTAAAAACATATTATTAGCGAAAAAAATATTTACACAACTCTCTGCGTGCTGAATCTATGTACATCATTCAAGTGAGTAGCAGCCAGTTTTTGATACCATCCCTTGCAAAATCTATTGTTATTTAGAATACATGCATAGACATTAAAGCAAACTGCGCAACATTCAACTTGATATCTTGAGAATTCTTCATATTTCTTGCAACTATATATATTAGAGCTTTCATTGAACCTCAAAGGTCCTGTTTGAACTCTGGTTGCTGCTTTTTTTGTTTTGTTTTTGTTTTCAAGAGAAGGATCGTTCAAAGAATGAAGTTGTACTTGGAAGCCAAGTTCAAAAGATGGCTGCATTTGCCATCTTTATTATAGGCTGTTCTCTGCAGACCTCCTGTGAATCAACTAAACTCTGTGAAGCGCTACTGGAGTAAAGCAAGGTCTCGGCCAGTAGTAACTTTGAATGTCGAAAAATCTCAAGGAAAAATTTAATTGTCCTAGTTAAGACAAATTCCTCACAGTCTATCCGACCATAGAGTTTGTCAATGAGTCCATCAAATTAGGTCATAAGTTGTATTGATGAGATTTTTTAAGACTTGGTGACAAAGTCTCCCTTGTTTGGACGCTGAACGTGCGGTATGCTCTTGTCTCTTAGCGACAAGAGTGCAAACTGTACACAAGTAAATGTCTTCGAGGTGTTGATTGACACTAGAGAAGGCGAGGGACAAGATCAATTGGAGGAACGAGTGCACTCAGTTAGAGAAGGGGAGGGACAAGATCAATTGGAAGAACGAGTGCACTCAAATCAATACATAGGGCTCACCTACTCAAATAAATAACAAACTTATTAAAATTGACATCAACATACACAAGATAGGTTGGCACATGCAATAACATTTCATTATCATGTCCTCTCTAAAGAGGCATATGAAGTTTATTACATCTGAAAAGGGACATCAAGAATGATTTATCAAGTTTCCTTAAAAGTCAAAGAAACTGTAGAAATGCCACTAGAGTACTAGATGGCTAACTATGCCATATTCAGAGGTCAACATGCAGAGAGAACCTTTAGGACATGCTTACGAGTTACACAAGTGCAAGAAAGAAAAATGAAAGTAGGAATTTACATGGGAAAATGAGCAAATTCTGAAAGTAAGATGTCACAAACTTCTGGCCTTATGCTTGTATTTGTGCTTTTTTAACTTAGAGGATGGAAATGTAGACTGTCATGTTTTTTCCCCTGTGATTTACTTGATGACAAGGTGGTGAGAGAAACATTTGATTGATAGTGGCTCTATAAATTAGTTGGCACCATTGGCTTGTTAAAGACGAGCTTTGATTTCCATGTAGAAGGTTGTTAATAAGCTTAAGGATGATATTTGAAAGTGGAAATTCTTATGCAATCATAGCGTACCAGTACGATTATCCAAGCGCTTCTCACCAGGCTCCTACCGAAGATAGGGGCTGAATTATACAAATCCTTACCTGATAGTTAACCCCAGGTGTCATTGCTAGTCTTGTGTTTAGCAATCCAAAGAAGTAGAGTTCACTTAAGTGAGCCATTTGCTGAAAAATGTGACCATTTTAGGTTTGTTGAAAACGGGTGTAAGAAAATGAATTGCAAACAATTCTTTATTCTATGAGTCTATTGGGTGTGATTGTGATGCTTGATATTTGGAAGACAAAAGTGCCAGTGTCACTGAACCAGGTTTCTTATGCGTATATGAAAGCTTCCTTTTACCTTTTAAGCATATGTATATGAACAAGATTGTTTCCATAAATATGATGGAGTGGCATTCAAGATATACCCTTAGAAAGGCACTGGTTGAAATGCAAAATGCTTTAATCTATTTACATGACATTGACGGAAGCAGGTAGACTTTGTGGCTTGCTATATCATTTTAGTGGAATGTGTTTGGTTAAGTCATTCATAGAGATGCCATAGGCACATTAGATTGCCTGTTACTAATTTTGCCTGTTACTTATTTTCATTGTAAAAGCTTGCACCCTAGAATTGGATGGAATTTGTCATCATCTTTGTAAGATAATAGGTTTTCAATTTATGTCTTGTCTTAATTAAGTGTTGATGGAAGCTTGATTTGTAGTCTTGGTCATGAGGCCTTGGAGAATCTCTCATATCACAAGGGATTTTAGACTAAAAGAGTAAGAATGAAGAGAATATGTCTTTCAAGGGGGTGATCCTCTCTAACATTCAGCACCATCGGGGTGATCTGTAATTAGAGATTCTTTTGTAACTAGCTCTCTTAAGGACTCCTTGTCTTTTAGCTTGTAATTATCTTCATTTAGAGTTTTTGTTTCTAGCCCCATTTTCGTTTCTTAGTAACTCTTACAGAGAAGAAATTTGAATGAGAGAGAAGGGGGAAGAAAGGTTTATGAAGTAGAAAATCATAATTCTAGAAACTAGGCCAAACGGCCTCTAAGTTGATGATTTCTACTGCTCTACAAGGACCAGTACTTTGCGCTCATCTATTGTGAATATTGATGACATTTAGTCAAATAGTGACTCATTAAAAATATATACTTGTTTGCTCTCCTAATGTTCATGATTCTCGAACTAACTAAACAGGAAGTCATGTTGGAGTTCCGTGCTGGGAAAATGATTTTTGAGGGGAAAAAGGTTACGCCAGATACTCGTAAAGGGCTAGTTCGAATAGCACGGGTATGGTGACTTACAAATACATCTTTATACCTTATCTTATCCTCTTTATCTTTCCAGCTAGCAAGCTATATATGTGCATTTGAGATGTTAAAATTACTCTTCAAATGTTGGATATTGCCACACGAACTAATAGAGTATGTTATCTACTTGCATTTCTTCAGGGTGATGAGGGCTTGGTCCATGTTCAGTGGCTTGATCGGGTGCAAAATGTGGTTGAGGATGTATCCTTCTTTTGTGTCTGGTTTAAATATTTCGTGATCTTGACTCTGTTGCTTGTCTGAAAAAGGTGTAAAAACTGCCATTGCCTTGCAATTAAAATCGCATATCAGGCCTCTTATCGTTCGTGATTGATTTAGAAATGTTGGGAGTATATTTTCAAACATTACCAACTAAATGCTAAGCTATCTTATATCTTTAAAAAATAAAGCATCCCCCGGGGATGTAAATGAGCGGATGCACTTGTGATCAGTATACTCGTTCAAAGGTCGCTCAGTAATAAATGAGCCAATTTTGAGAACCAATATGATACTCATTTAATAAACAAGCCGAGTATAAGCACAACAGAGGCAGTCAGATAGTTAGAACTGATGTGGTTGGTTCAAGGAATTGAAAGTTTTGACTTCATCAGAAAGTTGATGGCTGTCTCTTAAGCTAGCCTTTTCACTTGGGCAGCTGCTAAGAGGAAGGCTCTTACAGCGGATGTTTGAAGAGACAGAAACTATCGACCATGTGTACATCTTTGAAGGGTTTATGTTGTCATCTTGTGCACTATTCTTGGGTTAGTATCTCAGTTGGTCTTGGTAGCTTGCAAAGGATGAACAAAGACTGGATTTCCAATGTGTGGAAGCTGGTTGCCTTGATGTTCTGGTAGGCTTACATTGACGGAAGTGAACCAGCAGACTTTTAAGGAGAAAACTGCATTATTTCAAAATTTACATTCTTGTTTTTTGAGGATTTTGTGTAGCTGGAGCCAAGAGCTTCATAGTGAGCAACACTAGTCTCTTTGTGATTTATGGAGATATCAATGAATGTCTGGTATAGGATAGTTTTTACGGCTTCCCTGTGGGTTTTTGCCCATAGAATATATCCCGGAGTCCCCTTGTCTGATGTAAAGATGGATTGGAGGGCCTTGCTATTGATTTATCTGTATTGAGCACATCTTGTCCTCCTCTTGTACACTTTTGCTATCAATACAATTATTTTCCTTATCTAAAAAAAATGAATGACTTTTAGTATAAAGGGGTTGTTGGTTTTATGTCATTGTTCTACTTCTGTGCGTTGGTGGAACTGCCTTGACATTGGAGTCATATGCTGTTCGTCATTGTTGTAAGTTATCATGTTTCAGTGTCCCAAAACAATCGAACACTTTCATTTACAGCAGCCATTGACTAGCAGGGTGCCAAAAGATTAAGACACTGAAGAAATGATCTTCATTCATTGTTATTTACTCTATACTCTATATATAAACTACTGTGCACTCATTAGTTGTGCCTTTACTGTCCGGGTTAGCAGGGTGTCTTCCTGTTACGGTGTTTAATAAATGACATAGTGAGTGAAAAAATCATTTCAAGTAAAATGACTATTGAGTTGTTATTTTCTTATATATGCTGGTGTATTCATATGGTAAGGATGCTGACATGTAGTCATCTGTTTTCATCTACGAGTATATTTTATTTTGGCCTGGTGTCTGCTCTTTTCGTTTCCCGTTGCTGTGACACATATCTGGTGTTCCTTAATCCTGATGCGCCATAGGACCAGATTGTTTTCCCAGATGAAGCAGTTTTTGAGAAGGTATGCTTCCCAATTACTAATAATACTCAACTGTTCTGGTTGATCTACTTCTTTGCTATAATATGTACTGTGTTGTATATGCAGGTTGGGCAAGCTTCTGGAAGGGTCTACATATTAAAGTTTAACACAGATGACAGGAAGTTTTTTTTCTGGATGCAAGTGAGTTACATATATGCTTTCCTTTGGTGCACTTAAGGTGGAATGTGTGGTCGTGATTTTCTCTCCTTGTTCTAACTTGATCTTTTCCTAATAGGAACCAAAAGCTGATGATGATCAGCAGTTGTGTAGCTCCGTCAACTACTATCTTAATCGACCCCTAGGTACTAATTGCCTTCTTTTTTGCTGTTTATTTTTAGTAATTCATTAATCCTGATGTTAATTGGAGTATGGACACCTTGGATAGTTTCCTGTAGTTGTTCGCCTAGGAATCTAATTTCTTTTCGATGTATTTTTGGCCTTTCTGTATATTTAACTGATTCACCTACTATGTCATGAAGTTGCTAACTTCCAACCTTTTAGGTGACAACACGTATTAGAGTAATATATATGATACTTGCCACGTTGTAGACTTTGGCCAATTCAGGCTTAATCCGGACATCAAACAATGAACATTATTCAATTGGCAACAACTTAAGCTGCAATTTCTTTTAGAGAATGATGCAGAGCTGATCTAAAGAAAATATAGCTTCTGTGATACAAGCATA